>VWYP01002173.1:5052-15152 GCA_013400435.1 Pycnonotus jocosus | reverse complement strand
TGCTGAGTTGGAAGGGATCCATCCAGATCATTGAAATACAACTCCTGTCCCAGAGTCACTCCATGTAAGAATATTGTCCAAACATTTCTTGAACTCTGTAAAGCTTGGTGCTGTGACCACTTCCTTGGGGAGCCTGTTCCAGTGCCCAACCACCTACCCTCAGGGTAAAGATCCTGCTGCTGATATTCAACCTAAACCTTCCCTAAATCAGTTTCAGGCCCTTTCCTCAAGTCCTGTCACTGGTCACAAGAGTCTCAATGTCAGTGCCTGCCCCTCCTGTTCCCCTCACAAGGATGCCGTAACTGCAGTGAGGTCCCTCCTCAGCCTCCTCCAGGCTGAACAGACCAAGTGACCTCAGCCACTCCTCGTACAGCCTTCACCTAAGGCCCTTTTCTACCTTCATTGTCCTCTTTTGGATGCTCCAATAGTTTAATGTCTTTTTTCCATTGTGTCACCCAGAACCGTCCCCAGCACTCGAGGTGAGGCCGCCTCAGTGCAGAGCAGAGTGGGACAATTTCCTCCCTTCCCTGGATGCATCCCAGGATATGGGTAACCCTCCTGGCTTACAGGGCACTGCTGAATCATGTTCAACTTGCCACTGACCAGGACCCCCAGGTCCCATTCCATGGAGCTGTTCTCCAGTCTCGTGTTCCCCAGTCTATGTGCACATCCAGGTTTGCCCCATCCCAGGTGCAGAATCCAGCGCTTCCCCTTGTTAGACTTCATACTGTTGGTGGCCCAGCCCTCTATTTTAACAGAGTTTCTCCAAAGGGCCTCTCTGTCCTCAAGGGATTCGACAGTTCCTGCCAATTTAGTGTCACTGACAAATTTGCTTAGTGTTCCTTTCAGCCCTGCACCCAAGTTGTTAATGAAGATGTTGAAGAGCACAGGGCCAAGCATGGAGCCCTTTAGAGGCCCACAAGGGACAGGTCTCCAGTTTGATGTCACACCACTGTGAGTATGGTACCCTATACATCAAAAAATTTAAAATTCATCATTTAGAGCAGAAGTAGCAGGTTGAGTTTTGCTTTTCGGTTTTTAGTCTGGCTTTGATTGATGCTGACTACGTGGGAAGACTACCCATGCTTTCCCTGCCAGGGAAATGAGATTCTGTGCCAATTCATTCACCTGCTAGGTTTGGCAAATATACAGTTTCTGGAAACCACTGCCATCACTCTGAAACGATTCCATCAGTGCAAGTACAAAAATATTGTTTGGTTCAGACTTGGAGCACGGGTTTGGAGCCAATCTCTTTATTGCCACCATTCACTGCACTCCAGTTTGCATTGCAAAGACGTCTTGGAACATGCAGACAGGATTCCCTCCAGCTGAAATTAAAATCATTCCAGGATCAGGACCCAGTATGCTCCATCTGCTAATGGAACCAGCTGAGTCAAATTAAAACATTCAAGATGCCTGTGGATATAAAAAGTCCTGGTATTACTTCTTTCACTCTACAAATCTGTTTTCCTTGAACTATAGATGTTACAGTTCGCAGAGAGGTGAGTCACTGCACATAGACATCCCTCCCTGTTTGACCTTCAGCCTTTCCTGTCTTCATATAGACTATTTTCTTTGCCTCCTCTCCTCCAAGTACTACACTCTTATACTGCTCTTAGGTGTTCCTCAATCTCATCAAAAGACCATTTGATTCAGCACCACTGCTCTCCTTCCTCTGGGACCAGTCTCATTCTTCACACCTCTCCATCTTCACACCTCCCATCAATGAAGATCAGCCTCTCCTCCCACATACTAGTAGTTTAATTACTGCATACTTCATTCCTGCCAGCCCCTTCATGTATCTCCTCCTCATGTATGAGTTTTGATCATCTTCCAGCTTTGTCCCACTGCATCAGCCATCTCTTCAACCCTTCCAACCAGGGAGCACCTCTGGAAGTGCCTCCACATCCCAGCAGACCTCCCTGCTACAGGCTCTCTCTCCTTCTACCACTGCTGCTTTCCATGCCAGCCTATTTCTCCAGCATAGCTGATATTCACACCGACAAACTGATCTTTTCTATGCCTTTGAGTCAGCTCTAGGCATCTGTGCCTCACTGACTTTTTGAGCCAAAGGCTTATCTGTCTGTTTAGCCAGTCCTAATGGATTATCCGCCTGCAGATTCATCTAATGGCTTTTCTTGAGCCATATCCCCAACATCCTGTGTCAATGTGTTCCACTGTCTATCTGCATCCTGTAGTCCTTGGGCAATGATAAACAGAGGAACAATCACTGCCTATCTGAACTCTCCATCCCATCATACCATCATATGTGAAAAGTTGTATGCCATATCCCTTTTAAGACACACCTCTTCCAAGCTAAACAGTTGTCCTTCTCTGCATTCCCTTCTGGACTACCAGGTCCCCAAGGAGCTGCAGAAAGCTAGTTTTGCACAAGGCACTGAAGACCCAGTTGCACTATAGATGTATCCAGATAGTTTTGGGGGTTTTTTAAATTAGTGCAGTAGGAAGGAGGAAAAAATAAAATTTAAAATTAAAAAAAAGGTAGCAAAGCCTTTAAAATCTGGCTGTAAATTAAAGCAGAATTCTGAATTCCTGACATAATGCAGGCTGGGCAGCTTGGGATGCTATTTCCATGCCTTAGACAGCAAAAACAAAGCCTGTCTGTGTGAAGAAGAGTGAGAAGTAAAGCACTGGGTAGGACACACTGGGCCTCACTGCAGCTATCTGAATATGCAGTCTTCTCTGGATATCTTATGTGCATTCACGAAATTACACTTGCATCTAGTGCTTTCCAGTACCAGAGAGCCTTCAGGCTCCAGGAATCTTCTGAAGACTGGTCAGAGCAGTGGAGAGGCAGCACTGTGCTCCTAGCTTAGCCAGAGATGCCAGCAAGTGGGAAGAGTCCCACAGAGGGCTCCCTGGGCAGGCTCAAGGACTGCAGGTGAGTGCTGCCACTGCCCTGCATGACACTATCATGCCAGGGAACTCCAGGCACAGGAAGGACAGCAGCTAATGACACAGGTGGGTAAGAAAGTAAAGAAAGGGTTAGTTTACAAACAGCCCAAAATAAAAATCTGGATTTCCTGGGGAAGTCTTGCTTTTCTGCAGGAGCTGAAGACACTTGCAGATTTCCAGACTAATAGACTAAAACCACTGTGCTCCACATCTGCCTGTACTCGCAGTGGCCAGTGGCACCAGCAGAAGCAGACTCCCACAACAACAAAAGGTGTGTGAAACACTTCTAGTGCCATGTATGGTGTCTGTGCCTTTAGTCTTCCAAACTCACACAATTTGCTTGACTGCAAGAGAGGCAGAAATTAGAGTACAAATGCTGCTGGTTTTTAATATCTATGTAAGATAAGCTGTCATGAAGTCACAGAGAAGTTCATGTTGCAAGTTATGACAGTGAAGGAAGTGTAGGTAAGACATTGTAAAGCTCTTCTGAAATACACAAAACCATACATAAAATAATGACTGGTTTCTCAAAACTGAAAGAAAGAGAAGGTAAAGAAATTGTCACTTCGGTTCCCTCTTTACACATTAAATGCATCCATCCACTCAATCAGGCTTAAGAAGCCCTGTTCTAGTAACAGCCCACAGACAATTGGACACCAAATCCAGGTTAACAAAGATCTCAAAGCAAAGAGATTCCCCAAGCTAAGAGCAAGATGAGCTTTAGTGAAAGAAGGTATTTTTGAAACCTCAAGGATGACCAAAACATGCTCAAGGATATTCTTTGATATTTTTTCTTAATTCAGTGGATCAACCTATAAAGCAGATTTGTGTGCTGCAGAGGAAGTTGGGAATTCTTAACCACTCATCCAAGTGGTTCATCCAGTTAATTCATGCAACATGCATCATGAACATTGAGAAAGAAACATGGAACACAAGGATCAAGGCAGACTTTCTAGTTGGATTTTAGCTGTGGGTTTCCTTGCTTTAAGTCATGGAAACTTCCACTCCTAATATCATTACCAGGTTTTTGCTTCTAACATCACAACTAAGTCACAGGCAAATTTAGGCTGGGAGGGACCTCTGATGGTCCACGGCACAAAATCCCAGACAAAACAGGGTCAGCCTTTAAGTCAAGTCAGGTTTTTCATGGCCTTGTTCATGTGAATTCTGAAAAGCTCCAATGGTGGAGGTACTAAAGGCAAGAAAACCATCCTGCTAAGTCCCAGTCTGGATCAATGTGAACTCCGTCATTACACACCAATAACAAAATCGGGTACTGGTCCTACACAGTGCTCTGCCTCCATGAGGTCACCTACCCCTCCCTCTTAGATCTCAAGTCAACACAGCAAATGAAGTTCTTCTCCACTTACAGTCAATGTTCAGACTGGCTCAGAGGACTTCCGCCTTCAAAGTGTCATCCCTCCAGCAGCCATAAAACATAACTCACGAGAGAAAGTTAGCTGTTGTGTTAGTGAACAAGAATACCACCATGGCACCCTAAGGGCAAAGCCCAGCAGAACATGCTGAGAGCTTGGAGAGAGACATGTATGGTTTCCTCTGTGAGATGAGATGCTCTAGGGATGACAAGCTGGAGAAAACAAATTTCTGCAGGAGGCCAGGTAGCTGCTGTTTGGCTAATGGCAGACTGAGAGATGTCACCTACTTCCAGAGAACACTGCTGTCTGCACTGAGTGACATTATTCAGGTGATCATCTTGTTCAAGTTTCTAGCAATGCATCATCCTGGGAAGCTCTTCCCACGATTCCTCCTCTTTGCTGCTAAAAACACAACTGCCTTATTATTTTGCCAAGTAATAACTTCTGCTTCCAGCTACTGGCTCTCATTGTGGTTTGTCAGCCTGACTGAAGAATCCATTATCTATAAAGATAGAAGCGAATTTTGGTCTTTTCAATTCCACAGGAACCAAGAGTTCGCAAAAATACAACCAGGAGACCAAGAAAGACAAAAGCATCAACTTTCCACTTGAGCGTTTATTTATAAAATCTTATCAAGAGGTTGGGTTTTTCTGCTCCAAGACTTGTGTTGCCTGGCAGGATGCATCACACCCAGAACTACTGCACAGGAGATTATTGTATGCCACGGGCATGAGCCTCAAATACATGCAAAGGGCTGTAAAGTCGAACCCTTCAATTCCTATTAACCCTTTAAAAATGCCATGATTTTAAAAACTGTTGAGACTCTGAATTCCAATTGATTTCCATGGAAGATGTCAGATGCCAGGCTATCATTAGCAAAATCAATCTTTTCAATTAAGACTCCAGCATCAGTTACTGACACAAAGACCTTTTGCAAATTAAAAGTGAAACAGCCATGACCACAGGCAAGAGGGGTCAGAAGACAGACTCGGCTCCTCCCTGACTGCAAGGAAAAGAGCCTCTGTATATAGAAGAAGCTGAACATTACAAGATCAGGAACTTGGAGCAGTGCTATTCTGATTTTGTTTTTGTTCCTCTACGCGTGCATTTTGGTATTCAAATTAAATTAGAGAAAATGGCAGAGGAAAATAATGTGAACTAATTACATTTAAGTAGATGTTAGCAAGACAATCTTTGACTTCTTCTACTTGTCTCTTGCAATTAAAGAGCTGTCTGGATTCTGTGCACCTATTACCCTGCAATTTTGTTGCCAGCACAGGCTCCTCTTAGGGAGCAGATAGAATAGGAGAAACCAAGAATCACAAGGAAGATTGGTCCTCCCTGGCATCATTCACGTTCCAGGCAGTGTTCCTAAAAATGTCAGTGTTAGGCTTCCTAGAAACAAGCACTGCAACTGTGCCAGCAATTCAGGCAAAATGGTAGCTATGCTTTTCTAAGGCAATATGGTTTATATTTTTTTAAGAATTGTGTATTCTAGCTCAGGGAAAACAGTGTGACACACTGGTTCAAATAGGTGGTTTGAAATAACCTCAATGTAACCATGTGAAAGGTGGCTGACAGCTGAACAGCACTGGCAGAATAGTCAAATTTGCTGCAGCCCAGAAAGCAAAACTGTACAGACCCAACACGGTAGCTGTGGTCCTACAGGATCCAGCACAGATCAGTGGTGTGACAACAACACTGGGGGACATTCAGGGGCAGCACATCAGGGGTCCTTCTGGCAGATAGGAATTCATCCTACATGCTAAATCTCCCTGGCTAAACAAGGTGAGGGTGGAGTAGGACAGACAGTATCGGGAGAGATTCACTGCTCCCAGACTTGTGCTTGCACATGGTCTCGTTCACCTGCTGTATCAGTCCATATCCCAGTCCATATCCCAGCCCACAGAGAGAGCCACGTCTGAGAAAAAGGCACTTGTCCACCAAGCACTTCTCATGCCCCTATCATTGATTCCCAGAAAACCTGGGATGAGATCCAGAGATTTCAGACCCTCCCAAGGATGACTTCAGCCCTTCTCACATGCACTCTGCAAGGCAAGTTTAAACCATGGTATTTGTAGAGCAAGGACTGATTAATTTTGGCTCTTGTGAGTAAGCCCCAGTATTTGCCTTGGCCCCTCCCTGCACCTTTTTTTCTGGCTGCCCCTGCTCAACTTTCTGTACAAGCTCAAGTCAAGAGGCTCACATTTTCTTCATTAATGCAACCCTGACATGGACAGCCTTGACCAGTCACCTTTTTCTGGGAGGAGCTCTCCCCCAGCATTGCCTCCTCCCCTCTTTAAGCACAACTCCCAGAACTACAGGAGGAAGAACAAGATGGAGTTTGGCCTCTGCTGCTTTCCTGGAAGCTATCTTATCAGCTTTCATGAACTTTGTCTTCATCTCAGCGATAAAAATACCACAGCTGCTGGTATTTTCTTCTGCTTTGTCCTTCTTATCATATTCCTATGTGATTTTGTCCCACAGAAGGAGAGAGGCAGTGCAGAGTCATCAGTTGCAACCTTCTCCCTGCAGGTAGGTCCATGTTTCTTGGCACAGAGATAAAGAGCAAGCGATTCACCAGACTAGAAAGAAACTCTTCAATAAACCAGAGCCCTGAAGGATGCTCAGAAGAAAGAGGGAGAGAGGTGCCAAATTTTGGGCACTGCTCTGGAAAACTTGAAACTATGTGAAGCAGAGCAGGGAACAGGTCAACAAGAGAAGAGAGAACAGGGCTTGGAGCTGCACACTATCATTGGTCCTACCCTTGGCAGCAACATGTCTCCAAGCTTTAGCAAGGGTTTTGCTTGGCTGATGGTCAGGAAGTCCTATTTGTGAATTTCAAATTGCTTTAGAAATAGTAAGCATCGGCATTACACAAATAGAGCCCTGCAGGGTGTATTTTCAAAATGGGGAATTGCTGGCAAGCCTGTAATACCACAGAGGGGAAATCCCTGGAAACACTAGGCCAGTCTAGCTCCTACTTGCAAGCCGGTATAACCCTGTGAGTATCAAAATCTCTCAGCCAATACAGCCTCCTGGATGATGTAAAGGTCTTTCCTGTTTCTCCTGAGGAGAGGCAGGAGGCGCGTCAGCGTAATTGCAGAGTGCTGCAGGCTGCTTTCCTCAGTCATCTCCGCAGCCAGAGCAGCTGAACGTGTACTTACGGGAGGCCATGTAATGACTACATGTGGAACACCTCTCCACACCATCCCTCTGGTGCCAGGGCAGCGAGAGAGCAGACCGTCTGTGCTCCTGCTGAGCATCAGGAGTGGCCAGACACAGCTGTTTCAAAGCACAGCTGTTTCAAAGCACAGCTGCTGTCCAGCCTCACCAGGGATGCCCTTGGCTCTCAGCAGCAGTTTAGTAGCAAGGTCCAGCAGCCACCCAGATGGCCCACTGGCCAACTTGTAAGAGCACTGGTGTTAATAACTGGAAGTCAGGAATATTCAGATAAGCTGCTGGGGTTTTGTGGGGCTTTTTTGTTGAAGCAAACACTTCAAACAAACTTTCCTAAGAGAGTGGAGGACAGGGTGTAGCCTTTAAGGATCTGCTGAGTCCCCTTGAACCAGCCAAGAGTGGATGGTGGGGAAATTACCTGGGACAATTTGCCTCCACACTGTTTCTTCACAGGGTCTCTGTCATACCCCGTCGCAGCCCATCCCCCAACAGTTTTCCCATCAAAATCTCTGCTGGGGAAATTGGGACCTAACAAGGTGGCATGAAGACTTCATGCTATGCAGCCACTGTGGATCAAGGAATACAAGAAAGTCCGAGGCAGCAAACTGACCACAATTTATGAGGAGCCTGCAAGGTCATAAATATAAAGCATAAAATATAGCTTAGCCTGCCTCAAGGCAACCGTCTCTCTCTCAAAGCATCACCTTTTTCTCTGGGATATGCCAAAGCCTTTAGTTCTTTCCCTAAGCCTCTGTAACAGTGAGCACTTGGCCACCTGAAGCTTACAAGCACAGGGACCTGCTCTGTACTCAACTATTCATCCCAAAACACAGCTCACACCACATTTAGGCATCTGGCAGTCCAGACAGCCCATAGGCAAGACAGAACTGCCCTTGCAGAGACACCATAAACCTGTTCGAGAGACAGCAGCCTACCCGGTGCCAATCCACCTAGAAAGAGACTCAGAGACACCTGCCACAGACTCAGGCAACTGAAAATTCACTCATTATCCAGCTGCTAACAAATGTGGCAGACACAGAAATGTGAAAATATTATCCATTATTGGCATTTGCAGGGCAAGAAATTTGTTCAGAGGAGACAAACCAACATACTTAAAACACAGACAGAAATTAGCCAGGGAGAAAAGGAGAATGACATACAACATCTGGAGATATCCTGACCTGCTAGCAGGAAATCTACTTGCTGCACAGGCACAGCCAGCAGCCAGCTGGGTCAATGGGATGAAGGTGGTCAGTGCTACTGGTCAGGTAGGCAGGAGCAGCTGCCACACAGGGGGCAATGGACTCCCTCAGCCCCGGACTTCCATGACAGGCACGCTCATGCTCAGGAGCTTTCCCTCAGAGGGAGGGACCAGGAGGAGCTTAGTTGGGGTGCAGGTAGCAGAATTGTCTGGCTCTTTGTCCAAACATCACCAGAACCTGGGTCTCACATTTCCTAGGTCTATGGCAGCTCTGCTGAGATAACGGGCTTTGATTTGTTGCTACAGAGTAACAGATTGAGTGAATTTGAAGTACTTCTCATCAAAGCTATAACATTAGATGTCATAATGCTAATTCACCAAACAACAGCAGCACAGATGATAACACCTCCTTTTTCCCTGCCTCTAAGAAGCAACTAGCTCCCCCCTATCCTGCCTCCCAAAGCTCTAGAGTTTCCTGAAATGCTCACAACCAAAACATGAACTCCCTGGTGTCTCCATCAGTCACTCCCTATCTCTGATCAAACCAGGAGAGATCAGAGCTCTCCAAAGAGGGTACAGCCAGAGGAAGAACAAAAGGAACAGCAGGGCTACACAGGCTGCTCCTTTGTTAACCCACTGGGGAGCCTGCACTGGGGAAGCTTAAAGGCAACCATCAGTCAAACTTCTCCCACAGGTTCCCTGGATCCTCTGCAGAAATCACTTCCCTTGAGCACCCAAGGGGCCAAAAGAGGCTAAGCATGTCCAGGCAAATACCCTTTACAAGGACTGCAGCACGGTGTCTTCTTAGAAAGTATAAGTGAAAGGGGCTGGGGCAGGGTGGCGTGGGAATCAGGAACAGACAGGATGCTCCAGAGCACGACAAGGAGGGCACCACTCCCTGGAAAGTGAACAATGTGTTCAGACACTGCACATATCTGGCCTCACCGGGCCATCGGTCTGCGAAGTGCTGTGTGTTACACATCCCTTTGCAACAGCCTGTCTTGGCCCTTGACAGAGCTGCGGCATCAAAGCCAGACCTACGGAAGAAGCAGTCTTCAAAGCTGTGCTGCCTGAAAGTAAGACCCCTTCAAGGTGCCAGAGAGTCATTTATGTGGCTGTCATCACGCTCTGTGCAAAATGTGACCTACCCTGACATAAAGCACCCGAATTCCCCACGACTCCAGCAAAAAAAAGGCCAAATTTAACCCATCACACATTAACACAGCCATAGGTGAGGCTTCTCTATAAATAATAAGTGGAGTTATACAGATGCCAAACCGTGGCACCGGCGGCACCGGCCAGCAGGGCTGGCAGGAGGCGCAGTCCTCCCGACCAGGCAGCAGGACGGCTAGGGTCGGTAAGAAGCCCTGTTGCTCCGCTGCCTGCAGACCCCCGGCTCGGAGGGCTCCCGCCGCGGGCCGGCTGCC
>VWYP01002128.1:2417-18940 GCA_013400435.1 Pycnonotus jocosus | reverse complement strand
CTTATGTCTGTTAAATTTGTGTCTTTCAAATAAATAATTCATTTTGTAATAGACCTAATCAACCATTATCAAGAACTTGCAATGAGAGGGGGCTTTGGGGTGCTGACCTCCTCAGTAACCAAAGGCCTGGGCAAAGACAGAAACTTGTTTAAAACTCCCCTCTCCTTTTGTAACAGTCTTAAGGCCACTCTGCAGTCAAATTCCACCCATTCTTTTCTTGCTTGCTTCTTTGCTGGGAATCAAGAGTATTTTGGAATAGGCACTGAGATTTCCTCAAGCTTGTTAACTGGAAATAATGCTTTTTAAATATTTGTTCTCAGCTCACCTGGAGAGAAGACACTGAGAGGGAAGATACTGAAAGAGAAAGTTTTTTATTTTTGAAAGAACTGTTTGTTCTTTTTAGAAAAGTAAAAAATGAAAAGAGAAATAAAAGTTATTTGTTGAAAAATAGCTTGTTGTGTCCACAATGGAAATAGAAACCAAATATTCATATACTGTACATGTACATATTATTCAAACCAATACATCCCATTTAAAACATTTTACAAATTGATAGGCACAGAAGAGTCTAGTTTTAGTGGATTCCGCAAGGTATTCATGAACATTACCAGTCAAAGCTAAATAGGCAAGAGAATACTTTACAATATTAAAATGGAGAAAATGGCAGATTTTTCTTCCTTTCCACTCAGCTTTACTCGGACAAAGAGTCCTGACATATAATCTCTGCCTCGCCACTGCAAACATCAACAAAAAGAAAATGTTAAGAGCTGGGTGTATGATGGAGATCATGAGAATATGAGTAGGTGGCTGGTTTTATTTGCAAATTCCTGCTTGCTGTAACTGAGAGCTGACTGAGGTTGAGCAGCATCTCAGGGGGTCATTTAATCTGTGCCCCTGGAGGTGTCTACCTTCTCTGTGTCTTTCATGATAGATACTCAAAAGGAGACAAGTTACAACTCTGCAAGTATTTCAGGCAGTCAGCTGCAACACTCTCTTTTCCTTACCTTTCAAAAGTAGTTGCAATACTTACATATTTTCTCATCAAAAGTGTTCTTATATTTAACCTGAATGGAGATTCATTTGAATTCCACTTGCCTTTGCCCCTCTGCACTGTAGCTATGAAAGAGACATGTTTTCCTCCTTTTCCCAAAAACCTCTGCTAAAGACTATTAGAAGTTTTCACAATAAGCAAAACTGTTGAGAAGGTCAGCATATGCTTTTTCCAATTTCATACATGAAAGAGCACACAGAAATTTTAGCAGACACATAAAAATGCACAAAATTTCATTCATGTTCACACAACTATTTAATTCTTGATACACTGAATATTTAGGAACATTGAATATGCTTGAACATATGAAACACCAAAATATTTATAACAGCAAAATAGTTAAGAGGATGTAAATAAAAGATGTAGCTGTCCTAATGCATCTTTGTAATTCAATCTCAACATTAAAAGATAATTTCAACAGGCACTCAGCCAGACACAGGCAGAATAGTTATTTCTTCCTCCTTCTCTCTGTGATAATTTAAAAACTACCAGAAATTTTGACCTGTTTTGACCTGTTATTTATTAGTAGCTGCAAGTAGTTAGACTAATAGTCTCCTCAAAATTCACAATTCTTATGTTCTAAAGATTTAAATAAAATAATAATTGTCAGTCGAGTCTTGGAGGAGGTACAAAAATAAGACTCAGCAATTTTCATTTTCCTTTTCCTAATTTCAGTTTTCTTCCACAAATTTCCCTTTTTTTCCCTGTATTGTTGTTGAGAAAAAATTACAGAAACTGGTGAAAAAAATGAAATAAAGAAATGTAATTTTATGCTGTGATTTTTTAACATATTGGACAAAATTGCTGTCAGTCTATCTTTGTAGAAAAAAAAATTAACCTCTCAGCTTTAATTTAAATGAGAATATTTTATCTACAGGTATTACTTATAAAAATTTTATCCACAATATATTTTTGAGTAAAAAGAACCATCTCTGCTTCAGAACAAATAATTCTAAGGAGATTGGCAAGTGGACAGGGGAGAAAGAGAATCTAAATAAATATAAATTGCCTCGATTCACTGCATATATGGCAGAAGAAGTAGACTTTTGATAAAGACAAGGAAACTGGACAAGGAAAGCATTATGCTGGTGAGCAAAGAAAGTTATAACCAGGGGTAAAAAGTATTTCTGTGAATAAAATTATGAATTTATTTTACATTCACAGGCTGATGGGATGAATACTTACTCATCTTCTAAAATTCCAAGTCTCTGGTTTTGTTAAAGCAGTTTGTACTGTATGAAAACTAGATCACGACACAAGATTTAAAATGTTTGTCTTCATCAAAAATCTGTAATTACTTTCAACTTTTCTTCCTGACACAGTGTTTCTTTGGTCTCCAGGATCACACAGGCAAGATCACACTCTTAGTTATGAGAGAACAATGAACCTGTGTATGTTGTGAAATTGTCTGTTACGAAATGCATGCACAATATTTTAAGAAAAACAGAAAAGAGATCAACTGTGTAAGAAAATGCAACCTTGGATAGCTTTTTGTGCATTCATTTTTTTCTGGCGTACTGAAAACCTCTTCAGATAGCTGGAGGCCAGAGCAGGTGGTGATTTGCTGAAAGAAATTGTGTCACACGTTTTGGTGCACCATTCAAACACATACAATTTCTAATTTAAAGTTTGAAAACTTTCATAACTTCAAGGGCTGGAAAGAGAGTCTTCAGAAATATGTGGCTCATTCCAGAGACAAATTATTTTTAATATATGCTAATCTGAAAGTCTGAGTGTTTTCTCACTCCAAGAGTTTGATTAAATTCATAAAAACAAAACACAGAGATCTGTGAAGATGCCTAGCATAAGCACATAATGTTACTACCAAAAATGTATTTATACAATTGTGTTATGCTGTGTTAGTTGTCTTTTCTTCAATTCTATCACATGTGCAGCCAGTCTCACAGACTGTAAAAGAATATTAAAGAGTCACTTAGCTCACTTATATGCTATTGGCAGAACCTTTATACAGTATAGTTAAAGGATCCTGCTGATTAGTTCAGCAAAATCTTAATATTATTGCCAAGTTCTAACTTTTGGATTTTTTTGTAACATTAAAAAATTATAAATATAAGGTTTTGTAATTCCAACTATTTTTCAGACTCTTTCATGGAGCAATGGACCATGAATCCACACAGCTTTCTCTGGTAGCAAAACTCCATTTCAAGTACTAGGAAAAGCTTCTGCTAAAAAGACAGAAGCCATGTAGTACTATCCATCATAAAGTTATTTGCTGGGAAGTTACCGGGAATTAAATATCTTGTGGCTCTGTCCTGTGGTCAACATGATCCATGAAATGATTGCTGAATCTACACTGTCTTGGTAAAGAGCACAGCAGGATAACAAACAATGAGTAAATCCTAAGAGGATTGTTAAAACTCCCAGGCTTCCTAGTAAGACTGTCAAATGCCCTCTGAGTGAAGAGGGACATTATCTACCCCACAGAATGAGAGGGTAGCACCCTCTCCATATATACAAAAATGAAAGTAGGCAGAAACCTTTCACAAAATATTAGTTCCCATTGTTTCATGACAGGGGGAGTTGTGCTTGGTTCTGCAGCCTTCAAGTACTTTTTGAAACAGTTTTAATCTGGCAACAGAAAGCTGTTAGATGAACATTCCTAATAACTATTTTGAGTCAAAATTGGGAACATACTGGGAATTTATTCACCACAGTTACAATCAAAGAAACAACAATTTTCAGGGATTTATATACACTTTAACATCCAAGATTTTTTATAGGCTCTCCCTAAAGCCCACCCAAACTACTACATCACAGTATATGTGGGGTTTTTTCTTCGTTTAATTACCACCAGAGCTTTTAATCTATCTTTGTTTAATAGATAACTCAAGTTTTATCCAGCTAAACAGTGCTTTATTAAATTTACTGTCCTGATTAGACAATTACTATTGATTGAGTTTTCTAGGGTGTACTCAACTATGAAATGGCTACCTTACTGCACCTGTGATGTATCAATCTCATTTTCTGGGATGTATAGGCCCTTGACTCATAAACTTTCTAAAGATATCTTTCTTATTCTATGACCTCTAATTAATCTCTAGTTAATTGATAACCATTAAATTATTTTTGTTGAATTTTGTTCTTCAACTATGGATTAGGTTCTCTAAGAGGTATGGGTCCATGGAGTGCCTTTTTACAAGTGCAGTGTGGTAATGTCTCAGGGTTTTCAACTGACAATCAAAATCAGATCTAACTCAAAATCAGCTAAAATCACAGTCAAACATTTTTTAACTAATTAAGCATAATTAATTATAAAATTTTTAAAGAATCACAAAACTCCTGGCTAACTAAGAAATAACTCACTGTCAATTTATAACAGTGTTAATTTTAACCTAACAGTGATTAACATTTTTTAACGAGTACTTTAGGTCTGCATCTGAAATAACTGTGGTTTCTCTTGCACAGCACTCAAATCCAGTCTCTCTTTTTATCTGAGTGCCATGCAAAAGGCCTGCTCACTTCTTTTCTATTTGCTTGTTCTCTTGTTTTGATTTGGATTTTTCTGTGTGCTTTGCCCTGAAAAAGGTTTTCTTCATAATCAACTCCAATCAAGGAGTCATAACGTGCAGGCAGATTGCTGGGTGCTGCTACAGCCTCGTGGAGAGGCATGCTAGAAAGTTTCCAGAGGTGTCCTAAATATGCTGGATGCCTAATTCTGTGAAGTCACTGAAAATCCAAGCTGAATTATTAGTGGCCATTTATGATGTTTCCTCCCACAAAATTGGCCATGTCTCCAGAAAGCAGCCTGGCTCTTCGTCATATCACAGTGCATAGCTGCTGTGTTTAATATAAATAGTGGGCAGAACTACCCTATGAATCACCACTGAGCGTGGTCATCCATGATTAGGGCACTCAGAGGGTACCTTCTGTTTTATTTGGTAACCTTGTTTCCTGTTTAGATGGGGAAGTTTGCCCTGACAGATGTGACACTTGTCTCTTTAACTCAAGGGAGAAACAGATAAGGCTCTGCTATGCCGGGGTCAGAAACTCCCTGCCTTTTAATTGAAATATGCTAGATGTGAGGGCACGATGAAAGCTGCCAAGAAGGATGCAATTCATCTGGAAACTGCAGGAAGTAAGTAATCTCAAAATATGAAAAGAAATCCAAATTTCTAGATTATTCATTATAGTCTAGAAATTCTAGTCATTTTAAGGTTTTGTAGGGAAAACCATCAAACACTCAAAAACCTGAAACTACAACCTCCCAGTATTAATGACGCAGTACCGTGAAAAAGCATGAATTATAAAGAGATGGCAAAGTAACCTATGTACATTATTTTCTTGTGCAGAGCCTCAGAGTAATGAATAACTAAAATGGTCTGACAGTGAATACTGCACATATAATTTGCAGATAGTGTTCAAAAGCTAGGATTCAATTCAGTTGAGTTCTCATGTCTCTTTCCAAGACTTGTTTATTTGTACACACCTCTACTCATCAAAGTTGGAATTGAAAAGTTAAACAAAAATGATTGTTGCAGCCAAATACATGTATTCTTTTTATTCTTGGTGAATAAAAATATGGTGTTTTATTGCATTATAATGTATTTTCTGTCATTTTTATTTCTGATTCACAAATAACCTTACTAGACACCTGCTTTACCAGAAAGATCAAAGACATGAGAAGAAATTGTTGTGTGGACAATGAAAGTGCCTGTAACACTTCCAAGGCAAAAAATTCCTATGAGAGATTACCCTCTAATATACAGTATTCCTGCCACATTTTCTTGTGTCTTGTTTTAATGCAGTTCTTGGGTGAGACCCAGTGTGATTGCATTCCTCTAATTTAGTCCTGAGTCTATTCTTCCCTTTGATATAACCTGTTGTCTCAGGCTACAGAAGTTATTGAAATAGCCAAAATATAGGAAAATAACCCAATCACAGATGAGAGAGCGAAAGGGAGGAAAAAAACAAAGCAACAAATTGAATAGCAGGTGGTGATTATTTTGTTTTGATCATGCTCATAAACAAGTCTCAGGATGTTGTCAGGTATGCAGAATGAAGTTTTGTTAAGTAGGCTTTGAAAAAATGAAAGATAGCTGTGATTTGCACACCTGTACCAGCTTCTACTACTGCACCTTTCCAAACTAGTACTGCCCTTTGTTCTAGGTTTCTTGTCAAAATAGCCACAAGAATGATTAAGAAAAATAATGGAAAACTCTTATATATAAAATTAGGTCCATTTTAGATATATACATCTGCAGGTATAAGTGTCACTTTCTTCTTTTTGGTGCATATACATAACCAAATATATAAATATCTCTCTGTATGTATACATCTCAAACAATGATTTCCACAAATTTAAAGACCACTTTAAAATGTACTCTGCTGACTGATTTTCAGACAATCTGCATCTAGTGAAAGCAGACATGGCTCTAAATCATTCTTCATTTCAGCATTCCAATGCTTGTCACATAAACCTTTGGTTTTAAGTATAATCTAAACTCCTGTTGAAATCTGTCGGTCTTGAGCTCATGTTAAAATTCACACATAACCTTAAATGTGGTTGGAGGGAGGAACTTAACTAAAAAAAATTAATATTTATGTAATGAAAAACAAAATGAAGTGCTATTAAAAACAAACAGAGGAAATTATTTACTCTGTGGAATTTACTGTTGCAGAACACAAGAGAAAGGAAGAAAAGTCCACAGGCCATTTTTTTTCCAGTTATAATTGGTTACTTTGAAAGTAGCTTAACAATATCAAAGGGCTTGTAATTAAATATTGAAATATCATCAAAACTACTAGAATAATTGGCAAGCTAAATTTAGTGCACTACAGTATGTTGTTGATGAGTTTCAACCTATAAAAGGGAAGGGTAAACAAAGGGTATTTTTCAAAAAATACCAATAGCAATAAGACCCATGGGGAGCAGTCCATTGTAAAAAGTGGCTGGTTGAAGATTTTAGGACATTCACATTGCTCAGATGATAAGTACCTTGTTGTGGTACACCACCATATCTGCAAAGAGCCATCAGAGGTAAAAATCTGTAGTGGGTGCCAGACACCTACCAGAGTTGCTCTATCGCTGCCCTTCTCAGCTCAAACAGAGGGAGAAAAAATAACAAAGGTTCATGAGCTAAGGACTGGGCAAGAGATCATTCACCAAATACTGCCATGGTCATGACAAGAAAAATAAATCTTAGAAAAACCTTCCCCTCACCTCTACCTCCTCCACTGCTCTATCTCCTTCCACCAGAAGTGCAGGGAGATGAGGAATGAGGGCTATGGTCAGTTCATCTTGAAACTTTCTACTCCTGCTTAGGGAGAAGGGTCCTTCCCCTGCTGCAGTGTGCAGTCTCTCTCACATGAGACAGTTCTCCATGAATTTTCCAACCTGAGTCCATCTCACGAGCAAGAGTTCTCCATTCTAGTAGTTCTCCCTGAACTAGTAGTTCTAGTAGTTTTCCATGAATTACTGCAACACAAGTCACTCTTCCATGGGGTGTGTTCCTTCACAGACAGGCTGCACCAGCATGGTTCCTTCTCAGGGTCACAAGTCCTGCCAGGAAACCTGCTCCAACAGCATGGGCTCCTCTCTCCATGGGTCTGCAGGTCCCTGTCAAGATCCTGCTCCAGCACAGACTTTCTATAGGTTCACAGCCTCTCTCCAGGCACCCACCTACTCTGATATGGGTCTCCTCCACAGGCTCTCTGCAATCTTTTGGGCTGCAGGGGCACATCCTCTCTAATCATGGTCTTCACCATGGGCTGCACATGAACCTCAGCTCTGGCACCTGGAGCACCTCCTCCCCACTGACTGAGGTGTCTGCTGAATTGTTCCTCACATATTCTCACTCCTCTGTTCTCTGGACTCAATTATTTCTCTGCAGTAACTTTTCCTTTTGAAATATGTTACCACAGTGGCATTACCAGCATTTGCAGTCGGCTCACCTTTGACCAGTGGTGGGTCTGTCTTGGAGCCAGCTGGCATTGGCTCTGATGGACATGGAAGAAGCTTCCGGCAGCTTCTCACAGAAGCCACCCCTTTAGCCCTCCTGCTATCAAAACATGAGCACACAGACCCAACACAAAGCTGGAATGTGACAGAGGAAGTCTTGGCCTGAGGAAAAATTTGACATTGTGAGTTCTGCAGCGCACTTACCTATAACCTACCCATCTACCTCCCTGCCTGCCGCTGCCTGCATGGGCAGGGCGCTCTGTGGAAGGGCATGTATGAAACCTAAGTCAGGCCAAAGAATGGATGAAGGAATTAAGGTACATTGGCTTTTTTGAGACTCAAACAATTCCTGCTTTTATGGACATATTCACATCTCACTTTACTTGTTTCAGAATTGTCATCTGTAAGTCGGTACACATGAAATATGATTTTTTTGTTCAACACCCACTTTCCAATATATATTCAATATAAATGTGTTCACTTTAGGAAATGAAAACATTGGCTCTAGCTATGTGTACAACGGTGTGCAAACCAAGCAAGGAAAAAAACCTGGAAAGTAGATTAAGCAGGAATTCGTGACCACTTGTCCACAATGGCTTTTCCACACACCAACCTCTGGCGACAACAGAGTCTTTGCCTCCAAACTCAACTAGCATGTTAACTGCCAGGATATTTTCAGTTCTTTCACTGGCTAATGTATGTTATAGCCTGCTAGCTTGTGCTGTGCTCTGTGGAAAAGACGTTTTCACTTGGATTTGGGGTTTTGTTTAGTTTTGGGATTAATTTAAAAAATTATTTTACTGTTTAGATGTTAAGAGGGCTGAAAAACCTGATTGTGCCCCTAGAAACTTAAAATTAAAGATGCAATTACCATTTACTGAGAAACCACACAGAAGACATCTTCTCTGTCCTGTGTAGTCTAAAGGACTATTGAAAGAGAATGGGCCCAAGGAACTTGTGCTATACAATATTTGAAAGGTAACTTCAGGCACCAAAGTAGGATGTACATTCTTTCTGTTCAGTAGTATCAGCTATTGAACTGAACGAATTAATGTCCAAAATTTTCAAATTTCAAGATCCCCTGATTAAAGAGAATATATTAATATTTCTCTACCAGGAATGCTGATCTTCAATTTTTTTAACAGAAACACATTTTTTTAACAGAAATACATTGATTTTAGTAAGATGTTGTCGAACTACTGCAACGAATTTTTGTCCAAAAAAACAAAACAGTTAAAACTTTTAAATCTTGCAAGGTTCCATGGGATATGAATCCTTTGATTCATAAAGGATGATGTGTCATAAAGCCTTTCACAGAAATGTCAACATTTTGCACTAATAATTTATTTGGGAGGAAAGAAAAATATTAAATGTCAAGATTGCAGCATAAGAGAAGTATCACAGTTTGAATCTCTTTATCATTTACTATAACTGACATGCCTTAAATAGGCCTGATTACAGATATGGAATGCTCAAAATCTGTCCTTTTAGTTGCCAAACATGAAAAGCCCTGTTTTTACCTGGAATGATGTTATACCCATGAAGAAATGTCCCTGTAAAGAAAACCAGAACAAACAACCTGATCCTTGAGTTTTACTAGATGACCTTGCAGCCTAGAAGGTTGGACTAGATAGCCTTTAAAAGCTCCATTCCATCAAACTGTTCTATGATTTGATGATCCTGTCTCACCTTTTGTGTCACAGACATGCCTGTGATCACAGATATCATATATCAAGACAAGCGAGACACAGATTGCTTTGTTCCAGCTCCTTTTGAATTATTTTGTCTTTGTTGGCCACTGAAGAGTAAAGAACTGGTGGGATTTCTTCTCTTCTGTCATCTTCCATCAGCTTTTAACTCTTCCCTATAGTGGGACCTGCATTTAACTCTTTCTAGTCATGCTTCTGTTGCATTTTCCTATTCTACTAAGCTACAGCTATTTAAATCTTTTAAATCATGAGAAACTACCTTTTCTGATTCAAGCCTTTCCTATGCCTTGTGATTAGCAGGTCTCATGATGAAGACTAAACATCATTATGCCTCTTTTAAGAGTTTGCAGAGAGATACACTTTGATTCAAAATTATGGCAGCAGCAGTATTGTATGAGCACTATTTACTGAGAATATTCTGCAAAGGAAGTATGTGACATGCAGAAGAGTTGTGCTTTCTTCACAGCCTCAAGCAAAAGAACCAAAGTACATATATCACGAAGACTTTGTATCTTACATTGTTTTTGTTTGTGTGTGTACATAGCCATCTTACACTTACATAAGTGTATATATATATTCATATATAAGCTTATATATGAAACATCTCACATTTTCACATGCAATATTATGCAAAATAATACAAAATACTGTATTAATTCCCTCTTTATCCAATGAAATAGCTGTTTGCAAAATAAACCAAGCAATTAAAATCAGAAACTAAGTTCCCAAACTGACAGCCATTATCTTGCTCACTCTCCTCCAAGTAAGAAAATGAAACAGGGAAGGAAAACATAAAGTCTGTGCAACTGAAGTGCTGGATTTGTCTGCTGTCCAATGCAGAAGCTCAGGTTTTCCACGAAGGCTGGGCAGAAACTTCCTGGAGAGATGCTGTGAGCTGATGTTTGTCTTCACAGCATAGGGCATGGATTCCAGCTCTAGGCAGAGCAGAGCCTGCTCACCATCCCACACCACGGCTCAAGTCCTATTAGAAGGGGAAAAAAATACAACCTTATAACAGTTTAGGCTTGGGATGGAAACAACATCTATTTGCCATCCAGATGACATCTTTGAACAAAACAAAGTGATACATTCAAGGATGTTTCTTAGGGTATTTCTTGGCACTAATCTCTCTGTGTGTGCCTTGAACACTCTGCTTTATTTCAGCAGCACAGAGGACTCCAACTATCTCAAATATCTCATCTTCTTAAAGACAGCAATAAACAGCAATTGGTAGGCTGTAAATAAACAAAACTTTCATCAGCAAACTATGGCTGTGTCTTACTGTCTAATAAAAAATGGTATTGGCATTTGTTTTCTGTTATTAATTTTTCTGCAGCTAAAGTGGAAGCAATTAGTTTGTTTCTTGGTAGCTAGGAAAGATAAAAATTTTATACATTCTCCTGCATAGTCTTTATCTATAAAAAATAATGTTTGCTGGCAGCCTATATTTTTTACAAAGGCAGGATTTTTACAAAATTGGAATTCTGAGTGCTACTTGATACAAAAAAACCCCTGCTTTGACTGTTAGAAAATACTTAACACTAGACATGAGGAATTTCTGCTTGAAATTCTGCTCTTCAACTTCAGTTTTGAGACTCTTTAGCAGGAGAAACACCATCCAGGCTCTAAAATGTAACATCATTGGCTTTCATTATATGATAAAAGATTACAATTTCTACTAGGTTGTTGGCCCAGTTTCAAGGAGATCTTTGCTTTTTCTTTTGTCACATGTTGAATGCAACTAGCTGACATAACCTGATAAAACTTCAGTTTGCTCATAATTCTTGAAGCCTCCAGCAACAATCAGTGTGTACTCGTGGGAAAGCCTCGGTGTTGTTATCAACTCTTTTGACAGAAATGCTGTCACATCATATCAGTTCCTTTCTTAATCCCGTGGATTTCAAGAGCCTGGTGGTTATACCTCACATCCATCTACAGTGTGGCATATCAGCCTAAAGACACCACATGCTCTCTGCCTTGTCCTTGGTTCTGCACATTGTGTAGGGTATGTGTGTCAGTCACCAGGGCAAGTCAGGTATACAAATGTAAGGAAGGATGAGAAGATTGAAAACAGCTTGTAACTATAATTTATCTGGATTACCATCAAGTGCCCTGGCAATCCTTAGGCTTTCAGTACAGGAATCATGAAGTACTTGCTGTCCTAGGCTCTCCTTGCCTCACCAGAAGGGCAGTGTCGCTCAGTCTGTGTTCTCTACAGCTCAGAAGTGTATCTGGAATATCACCGGAACCAGCACGGAAAGCATGTGGAACGAAGCTGAATAAGATCCTGCTAAAGATCATCTCTACCTGCACACGTGATTTACAAACCAACCAAATTTTTTTCATCACATCTTATCACCTTTTCTTTCTCCAGAAAAATTATTATTTTTAACCTGATAATTATGATTATTGTGGTTCCTAGTAACTGTTAGGACCTTTGTTTGGACAAATCCAACTAAATCAAGTTGTATTCCTAAAAAGAAAGATGACAGTTTGATCAGCAGCCTGGTAGGAGATGTATAGCTTAGAGTCCACAGCAGTGGGCTGAATCTGGACTGAGGCATGAGGCAAATATTCAAGAAGCAGACAAAAAGCTGATATCCAGACAAACAGGAATTAAGGATCAGAAGTTGAAAACAAAGATCCAAAATCTAAGGCATTTTGGAAATTTCTGTGCTAAATAAGCCCCTAGGTGTGAGAGAAGAGCTGGTCTTCATACGACTGCAAGAGAGACCTGTGCTGCGTTGGTCAATTACTGTTGGTCAACACTGTTAAGAAACAGAAGTTTCTATATGTTGATCATGCCATGACATTTTACAAGGCACCTGCAGTCTTTAAAAGAAGGAATTATGCAGCATGCCTTGACAAATATTAAAACCTGAAAAATATTCAGTAATGGGAGTGAGATTTTCTCCTTTCAAGATAAAATTTGTGATAAGGGCATGGAATTCCATTTTAGTTGTTTATAGCTTATGTTGCTCAATGAAGGTGATTGTTAAAACAGAGTTGTGGAATTCTGTATAAAAAAGCAGATACCTGGGTCAAAATGTAGAAATTTTTGTTAACAAATCTTCCATCTACCATGGAAACCATGAAAATTTAAAATTTATTTACATAGGTGCTCACAGAAACAGAAATTCCAGAACTACATAGTACTGTTAAGATTGTGGGTTTTGTGGTGGTTTTTCGTTTGTTTGTTTGTTTCTGTTTTGGTTTTTTTTTTCCTTTAGCTGCTTGGGCATATTACCTCAGAATTTAGAAGTTCACCTCTAAAAGTTTATTCTGGTAGTGATTTAGCTTGAGATTAAGACCCAGGTTTTCAGTGTTACATTGCTTTTGTTATTTCACTGTTTGCTCTAATACATTTGTTTCAGCATTACATCACACAGTACTTAAAAACTACACAAATTGTGCAATCTGGTTTTCCCACTGCCTCTGTGACATGTTTTATTCATATTTGCATGCAGTGTCCTGTTTTATTTCTTCATTCAGAAGAATTAGCGTATTTGCATTTATTTATTTTATTCCAATTTCTTTGGGAAAGTAGCAACAGTAAAATCCTGGACCAAATGAATACCAGAAGAGGCTCATTACTAGTCCCAAATTCTTGAGGAATCCAACATATGTACCTTTTCTGAAATACAGTAAGTAATGTGTTTTCTGCACACAAATGTAAGTTTGTTTATTGAAGATGTATTTTCTGCCCCTTTTCCTTCTTTCATATCTTAAAAACATGTAAGAAATGTAGTTTGCTATTTTGACTCCCATCTACTGCCTTAAGAACATCACCACAAGTGCTCTGTGGCCCTCCTTGATGTCTGACATGGAAAGTCAGCTTGGAGGGAAACCTGACCAAAAGACCATCCAGCAGCATGTGACAAAGAGGATCTGTTTTCTTGTCTGTTCTTTTCCTGCTTTTTCACTTCAAGAAGAGGAGTTCAGATTGACTGTGTTTCTCAAGACTGAAGAGTCCTTCCATTAAGCCTTCTCAGAAGAGAAAGTGGGAAGGAAAATGGGAAGGAGGGAGGCATAAATGTTGCCATTTATAAGGGACAGGGAAGACAGGAGACAGCTGCTGAGGTTTAAAGAGAAACTCTCTGTGCCTGAGGCATGATGGAAGGAGCCCTGCAAGTGGGCAATGTCTACTGTAATCCAGGAAATCATACAGTTATGTGGAAATGAGTCTGCCAACAAGAACTTGCCCTGCAAAAGCACAGTGAGAAGGGAAAAACATTTTTTGCAGTGTTACTGTTGATCTAGTTAAATTTTCATCTGATTTATTTTAAGCCTGTAGAAATATTATTTCTAGCCACATGATTATCATAATTTCACAGAGTGAAGACTTCTTTATGAAGCCCTTGAATCAACAAAATATGGTACAGTAAATATATTCCTTTGTCACAGATACACAGTAAGTGGTGCATATTTCCTATCTATCAGTGTATTATGGGAGGAATTTATATTTTTTTTTGTAAGAATGAAAGGTCAAAAATTAGATTCCTGCATTTTTGTGTTCCAAATTATTTGTCAATGTGCTAGAAATATTTTCTATAGACATTGGGGTAATATGCCATAGTTTTAGGCCATTGCTATACCCTTCACTATGGGGTTTTTTTAGTGTGGCTATCTAAATGTCTTTCTCTAGTGTGATATTCTATTGGTTAACAGGAAAAATATGTAGTTTGAAAACTGGACAATTTTTGTGTGGTTTTTACAAAGATCATAGCTCACTCATTATATCTTCCAAAGTTATCATATTATTTTATGTTTCTTTTTGCTTCCTTTGGTGCACACACACCTAAAGATGGCACAGTTGTGTCTATAGACATCCTCCTCATAATTATTAGACAAAGTATAAAATAATCAAATTTGTGTGATACAGTGGTCAGAAACACAGACCAATTAAAATTCATATATGTGGGATATGTAACTCCCATCATTGTTGCATTTGTATCAGCTAATAATTTCTAGTACATCCATTGTCACTAAAGAATTATGACTTCACTAGCACAAAAACAAGCAATAATATATCAGATTCAGACTATTATATTGAAAACTAGAAAATGTGAGTATCCTGAGCATCAGGTTAATAATTTCTTTACGGGTTCAGTATTTTTTCATGGAAACAGTTCTTCCAAATCAGAATATAAAAATAATTTCTCTCTATTATTGTGTTTCACCATTACTTTTTCTTGGTTTTGTTGTTCTTGTTTAATACTAAAAGATGGCATTTTTATAAAGAGAGCAAAGTCTGTGTATCATGAATTGTACTGAACTGTCAAGTAAAAGAATAACTACTGTGGTTAAAGAAGTGAATTCAATTTCTGATTGCTCAACAGGCTTTCTGCATCATACAGTAATAGTGATGTGCAAGCCAACAAGCCAAAAAACCCACGTTATCCCTTTCCAGGAGTGAATTTGTCAAAAATTCACTAAGCCATTTGCAAATGTGTTGCTCCTTCTTCTCAGGATCTCTTGTATGTGCATTATTTAGGTGTAATTCAGGTATTGCCTATGACTGGCGGAGACATGAGATTGAAGTATACTGGCATAGTCTCAGATTTTTTCTCTGCAAGGCCTCTATTTGGTGACAAGTCTTCTTGTCTCAGCCCTGTTACCCCTGGGAAATGCAAACGTTGTGTGTTTGTCCCACTACTGTACTGTGTGTCACAGAAATCTGCTTTGACCTTGAAATAAAATGCCAAAATCTCATCTCATTCCATCCAAGAGAAATGACATCATGAAACTGAGAGAGGAAAGAAATCAAACACTTTGAAAACAAGCTCTAGAAAACCAGATCTCTTCATTATTGAGCTGAGGTAGCCAGGGTGATTCCAAGAACTAATTTAAGTTGTAAACACTTAGCTAGGGGAATGATAGGCAATCCAAGTGAAGATACTACCTCTAATAACATTTTTCTGTCACTGTAGAAGCTCAGATTTGTGCAACCTGGTGAATGAATTTTCTTGGGATCACCGGACTTTGCCGAGGACATGTCCAGACGTTTAAGAGCAGGAAATGCTTAATTCCTCCCAGCAGGCAAACAACTCTACATAAGGAAAATCTGATTATTTACCTTGTGAGTACACCTAACTGTGAAAATCCAATAGTACTTAGTCTCTGAAAGGAAGAATAGCTTTGCTAGCAGAGCTATAATTACTATGCTTTCAGGAACTTAGGCATGCTTTATCTTAATACGGATTAATAACTTTCTTCCTCAGTCACAGGCATCTGCATACAAATACAACCATAAAAATGACACTCTTTCACTCACAAGTAAGGCAATAATCACCAGCAAATAAAACAGAAGCTGTAACTTTAACATACATTTTATTAACACTGAGCAGATTAGATTTTCAAAGCTGTAGATATTGGAGTCTGTAAGCAGTGTATGGCACAGCTAATCTAAAACATGCCAACAGCACTGATGATCCAAACTCAAGTGGGTTAATTTGCTGGTAAGTGACAGGCTGTTTGTGGTATGCACATGGAGAGAGGTGAACTTGTCAGCAAAAATCAGAGACTAAATTTTGATTTGGAAGAGAGATCAGTATCATATTACAATCAGGAATTTGGGAGTCGTTATATCACCTAGTTTTGCTTTTTCTTTTGTGTCTGGTGCAGTATTTTTTTTCCTGGTTCCGGTGGTTGCAGATAATACTACATGGGTGAAGAGTGGGAAGATCACACACATGGGGCTTCACATGGGGAAATCTCCATCGATGATTAACTCAAACATTTCTTAGCTGGGCTGTTCCAGCTCTTGCCAAGGACTAGGTGATGTTAGCTATAAGAGAGGACAGAAAGCACAAATGCTTACCAATGGTTTTGTGCTTTAGCTTTC
>VWYP01002116.1:35847-63957 GCA_013400435.1 Pycnonotus jocosus | reverse complement strand
TTTTTTTTTTTTTTTGTAAGCCAGACGTCGTTTATTTTAGGATTTTATCTGATTGAATTGTAGGTGTGTAAAAAAAGGGCTTCAAATTCTCCAGTTGGATTTAAAATAATTTCACATCACTTTTTTTGCTTTCTTGTCAAAACAATAATGACTGAATCCTAGATATCAAGGAGTCTGACCTTAACATAGATGATGTAGTTGTTGTTTTGACACATGGAAAACTTGTACCTTGAGCAGAGTAAGTTTAAGATGAATATGGCCAATCTTCACACATATACCATTTTTTTTTCACTAAAATGGTTAAATTGAATTTTTAATTCAAAACTAAAATGACATTAAATTGAGTTTTTCTTTTTGAAAACTGTAGGTTTCACATACAGTATAGAGGTGATTCTAAATAATAAATCAAAATACACATCCTACCAATCAAGAGGCGGGAATATAAGGCATGAGAAACCTTCTAATTTAGCATAGAGCAGTCTCTTGTGAATAACTGCTGTCCTCTGATCAAACCATGCTTTTTAACCTCAAACAAGAAGGGAAAAAAGAGTCTTGGTAAAAAGTACAGCTTGAACATCCTTTAACAGAAATGGAAATGACTTGATAATGAATTGAAAAAAATCAATCAATCAAACAAACAAACAAAAAAAACCCTCAAAAAACCCCTGAAACCAAAAAGCAATAGGCATTTTTGGAGGGGTGGAGTGACAACCAGAAACGTCCTTGAATCTGTGTAGGCTCTGCTCAGCAGTTACTAAAACATGCCTATAATATCAACACTGTTTCCAGCACAAATCCAAAACATAGGCCATACTAGCTATTGTGAGGCTGCTGTCTATCCCAGACAAAACTGGCAGACACCTTTATAGTGCTTGTTAGAGAGAAATATCTTCTGAAGAGAATGCTTTTTCCACTACTCTAATCTTAGCAGATGTGGATGTGAAATTTATCCATACTGATATACTGAAAAAAATTCTATCCTTCTTTTTGCATCAAATAGAAATTATAATTCACACTGCTGATGATATCAAATTGTATAATGATTTAAGACTGACAGATATACCCAAAGTATAGGATTTTTTTACTCAAAGTTTTTAACCTTATTGCAGGCTGGTGGGAAAAATATTGTATCTATATCATTCTTGCTGCAGCTTCAAATCTTATAGTCCAAACTAATATTTGACTGCTTAGAAAACCCTTTAACAAGGTTAGAGGTGCAGACTAAGAACCTGTGGTACTAGACATGGTAGAGTCCCAGTCAAATTTTTTGTTAAAAAATTATATTTTACTACTATTTCTTTTTAATCTAATACTAATTTAGTATTAAAAGAATAAGAATGAGAAAAGTGGGTTTGTACAACATTAATTTTCTCCCCGGGGAGAAGATTTTGCCAGGGGCAAAGTGACATTCCTCTTATCTTGAAGTTAAAGCACCAAAGTTAGTAAATTTTGTCCTGCAGTACTTTTGTATGTACCTTGACATTCCTCATTTCCTGACTACAAGCTAATCCAGTGGGAGACACAATAGCTATAAAAATTTGGCAAATAGCATACAAGGTTGAAAAGCAAACTTTTAAGGGTTTACAGTGCTGAAAGAACTGTATTCATCTAGTCTTCCTAGGACAAGAACCATTGCTCTCTTTAATAGTTCACAAACCTCAGCAAGTTATATAGAACATTATACACAGGTGTTTCCTTAAATTATCCAGTGGATAGGAAATAAATAATGATTAGGGGTTTTTAATGCTTCATCCTAAATATAAAGGTAACATGTGTTAAAATATATTTCTTTTTTAAGGGAGGACAGCAAGGAGACTAAATGACAGGTTAGGTAATAAATAAGATGATTGAATCATTGAAATCTCTTACTATGTGGGCATCAACAGATTAATTTTTACTAGTGAACTAATTTCTAGTAATGACCTCATTAGTAAGTTGTCACAGTGAAGGAGAAGATATTAGACTGTTGCTTAAAGTTGTGCTAACTGTGCTGTGCTCATATGTTGCTCTATGACATCACAAATGACATGAAACTTCTTACGTTTTGTTGAATTCTGACTCTGAGGTTTATTAGGTGGGGAATTATTTATATTTTCAAATTTTCAAATCCAAAACATTGCAAGCAAGAAACCAGGGCTACACTGATGTGTTCTATATAATTCTCTTCTTCAGTTGCATAGAAAGCCAAACAAGAAATACTTACAAGCTCTTAAAAGCCCCTTTAAAACACTGACAGTTTGATAATTCAAAAAATAAGCAATGCATCTTGAGATGACACCAAAGACTTAAGTTCTATTTATGCTTTTTTTAAACCCATTTCAGTGTAAGCATAGCTTTTCATAACATAAAAGGGAAATTGATCTTTGGTGTCTATTAACACAAATAGGGAAAGTTTATCTTGAAGTATTCTTTGTAAGAATTCAGTTGTAAGGCCTTTCTGGAGAACTTGAACTCTAAATGAAAAAGCCAGTAAGTTACTGGAAAATATTTTACTCTTAAACATGTATATAGCTCCTAATCTGTTTGGGCCCTGGTTCCTTAATCTTGATCTAGTATTCTGATTGTTCCTAAGTCATCATTTCTATAGATGTCTTTGCCTATCAAAAACTTGTGGCTTGAAAGCCATAATCTCTTCCAGATATGTAGATATGTCTAGGGATACGATTTTGGCTACTCAAGTCTGGATTAGCACCTTCCTATCAAGATTTTTAAGATCCAATTTTTTTATATGAAGCCAAGAATAAAAAAGCATACATTAAGTAGTATAAACCCCTGAAAGTACAATTGGAGTATTTGATGCTTTGCATAATATAGCTCAGAGTATAAAGAATGTGCAAATACTAATTGTTAGGTTTAAAAAGCCCTAGAGAAATAATTGCTGCTACTCTGCATGTCAGAAATTTCAAGGTAAAAGACATAACATGTTTAGCTAAAACACAGCTAATTAGAGCAGAAGTAGATCCCTTTCAAAGTCTGAGATGATGATATACACAATAGAGCTGTTAAGTTCAGAAAACTGAGTGCTGATGTAATCAAATAAGGAAGCTGGTTTCTTTTTTGTGCCTGTATTTCAAGAGAGATTCAGATCAATATGTTGTTTTATTTGATTCTCACATTTTCAGGGTACACAATTCTACAAGAAAAAACCCTCACTCTAAATCTAAAAGTTCAACCTTGTCCAATCTTTTCTGTGTTAATTTTTAAAATTAGTCTTTTCATTTTCATTCACAAAATTTTCTATTTTTGAGCCAATTGTTCTGAATTCCCATTTCCACCACTTTTTATCAAGAGTTAAAAAACAATATATTTCCTCTCTTGGGGTGTATTTGCAAATGATTTTAATAGTTTTGGTTAAGAGTCACATAAATCCCTCTGAGAGAGCCATAAGGATCCTGTAATGTGAGCATGTTTTATACTGACTACTGAAACTGGTCACAAGCAACATCCCTAGGGAGGAGCAGCCATTCCATTTGGAAAAGTCAGTGCTAAGGGAAACCATTGTTGGAACTTCAGCAGAGAAACAAATAGTCAATAGCTTCAGTATCCCCTCAGTCTCAAGCATGGTCTTTCTCTCATGTAAGAAAGGACCTAATTTCTTGCAAGAGTATGTGAAAAACTCAATCTCTCTTGGACCTGCTTATTAGCAGTTTGATCATTTCATTCTCCATTTCTTACTAAGAAGCCACATAATGTACTGTTCTGTGAAACTTGTTGAAGTTATTTTTAACCTACTGGCTAGTAATTTCCAATGATATCTTTTTCTATAGCTTTTTTCCTTTTGCAGTTTGTTGGAAATTAGAGACTTTAGCAGGAGAGCTGAAATTTCCCCTTAATTTTATCTCGCAATTAAAGTTTTAAGTGCCCCTCTCCTGTTTGTTTTTCCCAATACCAGCAAAATTCTGAGACCATTATCATGAGGTTCTTCCTGGTAATTGCTGACTTTTCCCAGCCTAGCATGGTAAAGGAGAAGGCCTTTTGTACACTGTGGATTGGTTTGAGAATCTAAAGCATATATGCATCCAGGAAGGAGTGCACTGAGTAGAATCCACAGATTAATTGGTACTTTTTCCTGTCCAGATCTCTGCATTTGGTGTCTTCTTTTTAAGTTGTAAGCTGTACATCTCTATCCTCACCTGCAAGAATTGAATTTCTTTTCTATCCTATTTCCACTACAAATTGACTTTGGGTTTTTTTCTGTAATGAGACATGAGCAAGAATAAAAAGGTGTGGTAGAAACATAGTGGCAAAGGATAAACAACTAGGGAAAAGGGGTTTCTCTGTACTGGAGCTATTAAGTGACTATATAAAAACAATTTTCTGAAATGGAATTCTGTACCTGTTTATGTGAAGCAAAAGATATGCTAAATCAGCAGAATCTATGGATTCCCAACCACAGAAATATTGACTATGCCATCTTCACTATTGTATCAGAACATTTATGCTTACAATATGTTTGGAGTACAAAAGATTAATGTCAAAATATCTTTAATAGAAAGAGAAAAAAAATATCATTTGTCCTTGGATTTATTTGGGAGCTGTAGTGAATACACTATTCTCTACTGCAAAAGAAAAATGAAAATAATTTATGGAAATCGCTACAATCATAAATGTACATATTCTAAATTACTGTTCTTAACTGTACTTAATTATTCTTTGTATAGTTATCATCAATAGGCATAGAGTAACATTAATAGAAATTATCAAAAAAGTGACTGATAAGAGCTAAATAGACTTAGCGGTTCTAGATCTGATTTGAAATAGATTTTGAAAGGAAAGATCTGAAATTATGAACAGCTACTAACAGAAACAAAAAAGGCAAGCCTTTATTAGCACTATGTGTGGGTCCTTTTTTCAACCACCCAAGTTCACTTTAAATTATTCTTCCATTAACTCACTCTGCTGCCTACTTCTAGCCCTTGCTGAGCAAACATCAAGAGCTGCACCCAGCATGTGTCCTGTAGGAAGCACTTTGGTACTCTGTATTCATGGGGAGAAATTGGAGGAGGGAAAAAGTCCATGGGGAAAAAAGGAAAAAATAAGAGGGAAGGAAAGAGAAAGAGACTGAGGAAGAGGGGAAGAAAGAGACAGAGAAAGAGAGAGGAAAAAAAGAAAAAGGAAAAAAAAGAAATTTTATGCGTAAGTTACTAATATCTGCTACTGAGCACAGAAATTAGGCCTTGTACATAATATTAACTGAGGGGGATCTATTTCCTAAAAATTAGTTAGTTATTTTTGTACTCTTGGCACTGTTCTGGATGCTTTAACTAGGTAATGGTTAACACAATGTCAAATTCCAAGTACAAATGAGCTTTTCCTTTGTATGTGCTTGATGAAACAAGTACAATTTTTATGAAATAGTTGTTCATTGTAATAGTATGGAACCCCTCCTTGGAGTGCAGGAGCAGCTTTTACTTGACACATTCAACTTTATTTCCACTACTTGGCAAATTGTATTTCTATACTTTTATCACCAAACCCAAATTTCCAGTCTTCCTTGTACTCAACTATGCAGTGTCTTGAGCAGATATTTGTCCATTCTCTATTTCTTCATTGACTATATAGACAATGTAATTTTCTTGAAAGACAGTAATTTTGCACAACTCATACATTCACATAAAAATATAACATGTTTTTCTCTGTATGCATTTTGTTAATTTCCAAGAAAGCATAAGCTTTATGGGAGGAAAAAAAAAAAGTTAGTCAACTGGAGGGAAACAGAACTTACAAATCTTTTTAGTCTTTTTCCTTCCTTAGTAAGAATATGAACATTTAAATTTATGCAGGAGAAGCAGATGAAATTACATCCTCTGACACTTGTTAACTCTGAAACAGATATGTGATTGATTGCAAGGTGGTGTAGCTGCTGGCATCCTTTTGTCGGCACATTCTGACGATACAGTTACTTACGTGAACTTCGAGTACATCAGTGACACAATGTTTCAGACACTTTGAGTGATTTCAAAGCTAATAATTTATGAAAGCTTTTGGAGACAGTTATTAGGTTTGTCTCAGAAGAGATTGATTTTTTTCTTTTAATCTCGAGCTCCTCACTATATATTCTGTTTACCTCATCTTATTTAGTTAGAAAACAAATTCATAGAACTTTAATTTAGAAAAGTCTGCTTTAACTACATGTTAACACCTTAACAAGGTGTCCTATATGAATTGTTTGGACTTGAAAATATCTATGCAGCAGATGAGTCTAGAAAAAGGTGAAGAATATATGGAAGGAAGTACCACAGAAAGACATAATTTTAAAATAAACTAAAACATAAGGGGAGGAAAAAAATGTCTGACAAGAAGTTTAATGTCTTTGTGAGACTGTCAGTATGTTAATACTGTGGAGCAGAGCAAATCTCACATCCTAACAAATGTGAAGGAAAAACATCTGGCACTAAAATTAACCCCATTCATGTAGCATGTCTACAGCTTCCTTCAGGACTTCAAAAGTCCAGCTAAACGGTGACTGGGACACTCCAGAGAAGTGTTAGCTAATAAAAAGATTAAGGTCTTTCTCTTCCAACACCTGATGTATGTACAATATTGGCTCACTTAATTGCAGTATTCTGAAATGTAGCCAGAAGGATAGTAATGGAAGTAAGAAAATAAAATTAATTACTTGCTACTGTAAATTGTGGTTAGATCACAAAGCGATATATTAATTTCAGATTATTTTATCAATATGGATGAACATACTCAACTCTAGAATGCAAAAAAATATACTTAATCCATGAATTTTTTTGTAAGATTTTGCTACTGAATTTTTGGCAAAACAATTATATGTCATTATATTTCTAGACAATTCAATGGAAATTCAAGTTTTATTCAAAACAGTCACTTGAATGACTTACTCTCATGGTGTAAAGTTTTAATTCATTTTAAGCAGACATTTCTTTATAACAAGTCTTACATGTAGAGCTACATGCAACACTAACATGTAGCTCTTGTATCCATTTCCTGAAAAACTCAGCTGTACTCACCACGGAGCAGCACCTTTTTGATTAGCCAAGCAAAGTAATGTTTCTTTATGAGACATGGACTTATTTAAGGTATTTAAGGCAGGTCAAACAGTTAACCTTTGTGGCTTCCAGTGAAGGGAAATTACTTAAAAGATTTTACTACAAGCATAAAAGGCATAAATAAAGGATGACTAGCAAGTTATATTGCTATTTAAAACAATAATTTTGGACTTTAATAACATTGCTTGCATTATTCCTAAGGTTGGAGAGTCAAATTAATATTTGGCCTAAAAGCAGTGATGCTGGTAAAACTGGTCAAGGGATTAATTTGGCCCGCTGCATTTTGATTCCAGAAGTTCCAGAGAATTTCACAGGTAACTGCTACAACTAGAATTCAGTTCTCTAAACAATGTGTTGGAAAATTAATCCCACAAGAAATCAAGCTTAATAATGAGGAAAAATGGATTATCAGACTTTGTATGACTGCTAAAAGAAGGATTACTCTGTGGCAATGAGCCTCAGTGGAAAACTAGGTGACAGATTAATTGCCCAGGAGTTGCAAAGAAATATGCTCATTTGTCATCTCCATAGTCCCAAAATACAAATCTCATGGCATATTTCTTTTTTCTTTTTTTTTCTTTTTTTTTTTAAGAGAAAGAAAATAGCTTTCTTCACATTGTTTTCCATATAAAACAATACAAATATTCACTATAATTGTTGAATTATTTAGGAAGGTACACCTTTTTTTCATTTCCAAGACATAATGTACAGTTGTTCTTCTAGTAGATTTTAAATAGTCCTTCAAAATGAGTTAAACTGAGCAGTCCTAGAAATCACAACAAAATCCTTTGCAGTTGACCCACTGTTTAGGTTGCAGAAGATATCTTGCTTTTTTAACACAAAATCTGTCCATTCATGCATCTGGTTCTGTTAGTGTGCAAATTTAATATGTGAGCCTTACATTACTGTAGAAAATGTGTAAGTAAAAAAAAAAAAAATCAACAAGGCAAAACCAGCAAAAATACTGAGGACAGTGTTGTGAAAAATAGACTCCACTTTGAAATTTCTGAATTTGTAAAATATAGATGAGAAATATGAATGCAGTGCTTAACATTGGCTAGTGCTCAGCTTCTCCTCATAACATTCTTTTTGATCACACTAATAATACGCTGTGAAGCATCACTCTGTGGGATGCAGTTAAAGCCTATTTAAGCCAAAGGAACTGCTCACACTCTCCCAGGGGAAAATATCAGAACATTTTTATTTTTACCTCAGTCACTCCAGAAAACTTCATAAGGGATAGTCTTAACCAGTGTTACAAGGAAATAACTACCACCAGTATGCCTGGAAAAAATGGGAGAGAATTGAAGAGTAAATGTGGTGCTGAAAAACACCGAATAAGATGATTCACAATTAAATGCTTAAGGCTTACTTGAACTTAAGTTGTGGAAGGTTTATGCAAATTAGGCAGTTAATAGATATTCTTGTCAGGGATCTTTGTAGAAAATGCAGATAAAAAAAATCCCACTCTACCTCCTCTCCCCATTCTCTTCCCCAGCTCCCATAAGCTAATTTTCTGCTGTAGAGGCCACAAATTTAGGTCTCACATTTTCAATATTTCGGTTCTCATAAAAAATTAATTTAATAGCATTTCATGCTTAAAGCTACCTACTTGTATTTTATCTTTTATAGTTGTGACTTTTAACCATCTGCTTTTTAACTTTTTTTTTCATTTTTGGGGTTTTTTTTAAGAGAACAATAGAATAATTAGCTGGCATAATAAGGGATAGTAGATTTATTTCTAAGTAATATGTATAAAGTCCTTGGGATTTTCCCAAACTGGGTAAATAAATCAGGTTGAAAATTCTTCCCGTTTGCAATATCTTTACATTTGAGGAAAAAATATACGTAACTAATACTGTTAATAAAACAGATTCTTTTTAAGGCACTGAGAGACATAGCAAGAAGAGAACTGAAGCACTAATGTAATGAGCCCTGCTATGCTGAACTTTAGTCCTGAGCAGAGCAATTAGATGCAACAGAAAAATAGGATAGAAAATACATCTCTTTGTTCACTGGAGCCTATTTCTGTTACTCAATATAACTTTCATAAACAGATCAGACTCCATCTTAATAGAAACATTCTTCTGAGTACTTTATTTTTCTTCACCCTACTTATTGCTGTTGGAAGGCTGTTCCAGATCGTCACTGCCGTCTGATCATTAAGAATATTTCTGATCTCCAGCCTAATTTTATTCATGGACAATTTATAACATTTTTCTTCTGCCAACAGTGTCCTTTAGTTTAAGTAGGCCTTCTCCTTTCATGGCACATAATTATTTTCCAAACATAATTATTTATAGGGAGTGATTACATGCCTTCTTAACTACAATATGTTGTCTTAGCCATTATTTTGCTAGCTTAAGGAGGATAAGCACTTTTACTCATCTTTTGTATGATAGGCACTCTATTACTCTGATCCTCTTTTCGGCACCTGTTCAAGCTTGGTTTCCCCTCTATAGTTCTTGGCTAGATTGTATATTCCCTGTGCAGATCTGTGGAGAGCTAAATGTTCCCAAAGAGAGTTCTCAAGTACTGAATGGAGAGCCAACAGAAGTCATCATGCAAAAATCCACCTTTCATAAATTCTAATGTGTTGGAAATGGTGAGACAGAGAGACCTTATAGGTATGATTGCTTAGAAGGAAATTCTGAAAATATGAAGCCTGAAAGTGGAATAGAGATGAAGGCAGCCTTTGAGATGTGAGCAAGCCACCCAGAAGACAGGAAAATTGATCAACATCCCTAGCAAACAAAGGAATGCCAAAAATTCAAGGGGGAAAGGTTCCTGCCACGCTGGCAGGAACAGCGTAGCTTAGATATTATCTCTTAAGATTTAGAATGTAGCCCCTATAGTAATGTAGTAGTTCCTATAGGCTGTATTTAAATGTAGCAGAATTTGTGTCCTGTATCGGTTGGTTACTGTAAGTTAGAATATTCAACAGAGAAAGAGATAAAACTGTAAAGCTACAGGAAATAGCTCTCTCAGACGACTCTCTCAGATGAGAGCAGGGCTCCTTCCACCCTCAGCCCTGCCAATAAAGCACGTGTCTCCAGAGAAACCCCATCTCCAAAGAACTCTGTCCCATGCCGTCGCTACCCGCAGCTTTAACACTAATGTATGAGGATCTCATATGAAAAAAGGGTTCATAATATTTATTATGCTAAATCTGATATTGAGCAGGACTCTAGACATTGTATTTAGGAATAAAAGACTCTTCAGAGTCTTGAAAGAGAATTTGCAGCTCAGAAGTTTGTCTTCGCAGGTTAGTGTCTGTGACCATTCTTTCCAAAAATAAACAACCCTAACTTATCTTAAAAACTGATTAAGTAGGCAATAGTTTTGAATTAGTTAAGAGACTGAGAACGTAATATTTCTCATTAGATGATGTATAAAGCTTTATCACCATGTTTAGAAGGCTGTAGTAGAGGAAGCCTGCCTTAGGTAGGATAAATTAAACAAAACAGTTTGGTAGAAGTGTTAATTAAGCAGCTTCAAGGAAGAAGAGAAGAATAATGTCTTAATCTCCCACAGTAGCATGTGGTATTTCAAAGTTCTATTACAAGCAATGAACATAGAAGCAGAAGAAGAAGTAAACAAGATCCCATCATTCTTTCTGGCTAGAAAAAGTGGAGGTGGTTCAGAGTGGCTGTTTTGGGGACTCTGGTTGCCATCTTTAACAGGAGGAGCGCAAAAATATTACTTTAAGAACACTTCAAGGTTTATAGATTTGGAGGACTTTTAAGAGACTAATTATGTGTTCAAAGAATCTAATATCCAGCTGAGATGTATGAGCAGCCAAGGTATATCCTTATTCCTGAGGTTACTGTTTATAATGCATGCTGTTATTTTAAGTCAATAGTTATTTTAAGTCAATAATTATTTGAAGGTAAGCATATTCCCATATTCTTAAATCTTTTATACTGGTGAAATTGAATCTGAGTAATTTGGTTCATGTCAAACCTCTATTCCTTTGGGTCGCTATTTAAAGGTTTCCAGTCTCCCTTGAAGTGTGAGGGGCCTCATCATAGATAGATTTAAAAATGGTCAAAATATCTAGAATTAATTTTCTGAACTGTATTCTGAGCTTCCAATAAGGAAGTGGGAGAGCTGGAATTGAAAATTACATTTCTGCTAATGCCTCACATAGCCTTCTGTATGCAAATGCAATAATTAGAAAATTTCTGAGGAGATGATAGACAGGCGTGTGAGCCTTCCACTCTTTGAGCACTGGTCTGTGCTCTACCAGCCTCTGAAATATCATAATACAGAAATAAATGCTCCCATTGTCTCGTTTCACATAGTCTACTTTGCATGAAACAATTGCGTATTAATTAGCTTGGAGAGAATGCAGGAGTGTGAGGATAAAATCCCTCCTAATGGCTGAAGTTTCTGTACAGTGAGGGAAGCTGCTAGTTGCAAGTTTTAGCACAAAAATTGTTTGTGCATTTTACCAATAACTAATAGGTGCCACCTGGAACCTTTTTAATGAGCCCCCATGGTGGAAAGGTTTGAGGGGCTGAGCCTTTAAACTAGAAATGCATTCTCATTCTAACTTCTCTCTATCACTGTGATTTTTGATTTATCCATATACTGTAGAATTGCTACAACAGGAAGGATTAAGAATCCTAGTATAAAAAAAGCATAGTAGATTGATGGTGATAGCTTAGGAGATGTGGGTTTGATAGCTCCTTGGCAGAAGGCAAAATAGAATCTTTGTCCTGTATCCTCTTGCAGTGTGAGCTATTAAATAAAAAGCAATGTGAGGAGATCATCCATTTAGATTTAGAAGAAGTCTATAAACTCAATATATTCAGTGAAGTGCTTGATCCTTCAGGCATAGTCGGCATCTACGCTCAGCACAATTCTTTTTTCCCTTTCGGATGCTGACTATTTAATCACGAAACTGATGACAGTTTGAGAATTTGCGTTTTGAACGTAAATAAAAAAAGTAAGGTGAGATGCCAAGACAAACCTTTAATATCTAAAAGAGAGATTCTGATGGTATTAGTTTTTCCTTTTAAAACTATTTTTTAAATTTTACAAATTGAAACTGGAATTACTTTATAAATTGTAACTTCTATTTAAAATAAATACAAATAACAATTTTGCAATTTTGGAAAACTTTCATTATCACAAATATTTTCATAAAACTGGTATTGAAAAAATTAGATCTCAAATTCTCTTTTTGGTAAATGATTAAGTTGATTAAACTTTGCAGAAATCTAAAGTACTCTTAAGGAAGAGGAAAGCAATTATAAAAACTATTATTTGGTTTTAATAAGTCCCATAGAGGTTAATATATCAATAAAATGATACTTTCTTAACAAGTTTTTTCTAATAATTTATACACTTCCATTTTTCATATCTTTATTGGGAAAAATGAGAGCTCAACCCAATACCAGCAGAATATGGAACAATGCCTGTGTGCAGCCCCACTGTAACCAGGGACCAGAGGTGGTGAGCAGGGAGCACAGCTCCCTCTGCTCTAAACAGCCCTGCAGCACCACCCCAGCATGCCTGGCACCCTGAAACCCTGCTGCTGTGTGCCAGCAGCACCAGCCCCAGGCTCCTGACAGCAGAGCAGCACTCCAAGGGCAGCAGCACAGCCTTCACAGACCCTCTGCACCGGAAAAGGAAACACAGTTGTGTTAAAGGACCATATGAACACAATAGGAGACTGCAAAGTGATTCAGGAGCACAGACTCCTCAGATGGAGGTTACCAGTGTTAGTAAGCTCCAGAGCCTAAGATTTGTCGCTAGCCCTGTTTAACTAAATGGTATAGGCAGTCTTTGATATTTCAAAGACTTGGTTCTGTACAGGCTTAGAATTTATCCCAAAGTGGAAATGGCTTCTAACCATGTCCTGCTATCAAAAATCTAAGTTTTTAATGACTTTTCAAGTTAATTTGGATGTTCTGTACATATTTGGGATCGTTCTGCTTTTGAATTAACATCTGGGGAAAATACATGTGAAAGATCAGTTCCATGACTGCTTCTTCATAGGAGCAACAGACAAATATGGAAATCTTTCTCTTGACACCAAATATGATTGTAGAGCCAAAAATATGTCAAGATATTCCTTCTTGAAAACAGAGCAGAAGTGGAATACAGATTCAAGCTTGCAAAGGATGAAATGAGCAGATGTTCTGTCAACAAACTGATCACTGTACAACAAATTTTAAAACAAGTGGAACCAAGACATTTACCACATTTTTACACAAATCAGCTTTTCTTCAAGCTGCAGCTGAGACTGCTCTCATGAGCATCATTTTTTAAACACAGAAAATGAAAAGAAAGGATACATTTTAAAAGCCAGATTTATTTTAATTTTAAGGTTCTATTTAGAAGCAATAAGGTTCTCTTCTGCAGTCAGTATTTTCTTCTGTTGCTGAGTTATGTAAATGAGTTATTTTTATAGCAGGTAGATATGCTATCATCATGTAAAGGCTTCATCCAAATTTTTCAAGTCTATACATGTTAAAGGGAGTGGAGAATTATAGTTTGGGTGCTTTCCAATAGCTTTCAAACTGTTCATTCTGTGATCCTGTAGTAAATCTACCACAGCCCTCCAACACAGTCTCCCCCTGTATCTGTACCTGGTGCCATAGGTTTTCAATAAAAATATGTGCAGAATTTTCTGCAGGATTTTAAGAAGGTTTAGCAAACAAGTGAATCATCCAGCCTGTCTCCAAAAGAAAATTAGCCCAAGCTTTTGACCAATATCCTAATAGATCACTTTAGGTGATGAACTAGAAGAATACGACAATTAAACTTTAATTTAATTACAGAGAAAAATTTACTATGTAGTCTTGTCCCTTGACCAGGATTTTTTAAAACTTCTGTGTAGTGATAATTCTAGAGCACATCACAGAACTGCAAAATGGGTCATCAGCTTGGAAGGAAACATCATTGGCATATGGTTCAACCTACCTAAAGCAAAAAACTCCTAGAGCACAATTGCACAAAATACAGAATTAGGCAGTTCTTGAATATCCCCAGTTCAGGAGACTCCACAACCTCTCTGGACAATCTGTTCCAGTGCTTGGTCACTCACACAGTTAAGTTCTTCCTCATGTTCAGGTGGAACTTTCAGGGCATCATTTTCTGCCCATTGCCTGTTGTTTTATTGGTTAGCACCACCAAGAAATGCCTGGCTCCATCTTCTTGACACCCCCTTTAGATATTTATATACATTAAAGAGGTCCCCTCTCAGTCATCTTTTCTTGAGGCTGAACTGGCTGAGCTCCCCCAGAACTTTCCCTTTAAAAACTTGGATAGTTGGAAGTTATTATAATACTTACATAAAAATTGACTCATTTCATAATCTTTTGATTGTAATCTAATAGCTATATTTTCTTCATATACTGGTGGTTCTTATTTGCTATTTGTGTAAACCTTATGTGTCAGTGTGAACAATCAGTATGCTGACAGCCATAAAAGCTTATAAAAATGAACAGAACTGCACTACAAAATCAGAAATCTTGTCAAAAATATTTCCTTTGAAACAGTCAGAGATCTGGCCTTTTATATAAAACTCCCAGTGCATGAAAGATGGAGCTCTTGCAGTGCTGTTTGCTCTACTTTTATTTTAGAATTAAGGGGCATTAGAACTGGGAAGGAAGCACAAAGGAAAACTTTCAGTGCACTGACTTTATGAATATAGTCAAAGATAATGCTCTCCTTAACTTATCTATATAATTTTAAGATTTAGTTTAGGGAATGTTGCCGAGTGGGCTGTCCTTCAAATTTGAGTTGTCACTCCATTATTTTAAAAAGTTAATTCACTCTCCTGTACCTTTCATATAAAGTAACAGTACCTTTCATATAAACCATGAATGCATTCAGCCCTGAGAAAGCCTGGTATTTAATTCTGTGTAGAGAGGATGTCAGCTAGAAAAAAGAGATGATTGCTGAAGCTCTAAGTGAAAGCTTCTGGGGAGCAGATTTTCTTGAAGTGTTCTAGCTGTATAAACGAGTTTGAGAAAAGCTGGAGGAAGTTTTGTTACATGTAAAGTGTTGTGCATTGATGAATTGGTGCTGTAATATTTTCTTGTTATGCTCATAGTTAATTACCTTTCACATGCTTCCTATAGCAACACGAAGATAAAAACAGTGGGAAGATGGAAGCTGATGATTTTTATCTGTCATTCATGATGTAAACACACAAACCTTGCACTACTTGAATCCAAATGCAAAGGAGAAGAAAGACAAGGAGTGATACTCTGCCTTTCAGCAGACTTAGAAACAATGGTCAGAGACAGAAATTCAGCAGTGCCTCCATAAACAAGAGATGTTAAACTTTTAAAATTATTGCAAAACATGCACATACCAGGTTAAAACCATGAGTCATTACAGCTCTGAAATATTGTCCAACAGGAAAGCATGGGCTAAATAAATTCTCACACCAATATTTCCCCTTCTTTTTTCTGTTGAGATGGAAAACTTAAAAAATGAAAGTGGAGAAAAAGTTTTTTTGAAAGTAAGAATCACAATGATGAGCCATTGTATGGTAATCTATGCCTAGGTAATAAAGGGGCATAGGGGAAATGGAATGCTCTGGATCAAGCCAAGAATTCCTGAAAGTTTGGGAGGTTTGTTTGTTTTGGTTTGTTTTGGTTTTGGACTTTTTGTTTGCTTGTTTGTTTTGTTTTTTGAAAGCGGGCTTTTATTATTACTGGGGTTTTTTACGTATTAATTCATTTTGTTTCAAATGTTTATCCAGCTATATGTTTTCTTCCTATTTAACTGCAAGTATCATATTTGAAAAATAGCATCACAGAAAATTGAATAAATGGTAAATTTGATTAATTTTCAATAGAGACATATTTTTATAACACTATCCTATTTGTGGTTTGGGATACTGAGGTAGCAATAAATTTATCTGAGTTCTTTCACCCCTACCCTCTTTGTCACCATTGTCAGTCACTTGATGAAAAGAACGCCTACCTGCTAGCAGTGGTCCATCCAGCTTCTGCAAGGAGCTGGAAAAGCAGGTAGCTAGCTTTTTATTTTTCTGAAACATGCCATTTCGTTTTCTTGGATGATGTCTGTCTGTTGCCTCCAATTCAGATTAGATGCCATTGCACTGTAGTTTGAGCAACAACTCATGAGGGAAGGTAACATGAACTACTGTATTCCAAGGCTTATTTTCACCCATTTTAACTTCCAAGGGGAGGAAATACATGTACAATTTGTTATTTCTCATTCTTAATCTTAGATTAATGGTAGATTACTTTGGAAAAGCTGAAGAAAATAAGGGGAATCAATTCTGAGTGTCAATGTTGTGAAAAATTTACATGTTTCATTTTTATGGAGGTGTTGTGACCTTTTTTTCCTTTCCCGTATCTCAGAAGTATTTGGTGTTAAAAGTTCAAGCTTGTCACACACTTAATCCTTGATGAGAACAAGTGCATATGTCATGTCTGAATAGATTTGATTTAGAAACAGAAAACATCCTTTTAGTCCTATCCAGAATGGAAGATAATTAAGCAGTTCCAGATGCCTGCATGTGGCATCTTAAGCAGACATGAGCATATTCCTTCATCCTCACCAGTAATTCTATTCTGGTTTGCCCTAAGTTTAAAAGTAGGAGGAGAGGGAAAGAAATATACCCTTCTTTTGTGTTGTATTGTGTCACTTATCAAACAATTTGTTCATATTTTACACATTTTATTACTGAAATATATTCTAATTATAAAATACACTTACCAGAATACTTTATGTTATATTTTGGGGCAGCACTAGAACTACACCAAATCAAAGTGATTTTTAATGCCTCTTGAAAGCGTAAATTGAGGTATGTATTACTCCCAAAACTCTGACTTGACACAGCATTGTGTGAGAAAATGATTAGTCTTTAAAGCTGGAGTAGGACTGTGGATCAACTGGAACCAAATCTGTTAAGACAGTTTTCAAAAGCAATTCATGTTTCAGATGACTGATTTAGTATATAAAAAAATAAAATAGGAATTTTAAAAGAAAATTAAAATAGAACAAAGTAAGAAAGGAAATATCAAAAACTGAATTCTAAATTATGTGCAATATTGAATCTTATAGAAGAGGTGATGGAATCATTTATACAGAATTAATTAAGCATTTTCAGATTTCTAGCATGAAGTTTTCTTGCCATGAAGGATTTAACCCGAGGATTAAACTCTTGCAAACTTTTTTCAAAGAATTTAGGTTTCTTTGGGGTTTTTCTGATTTGGGACATGCTGAAAGCCCTGAGAATATCTAGCAGGCATGACATTTCCTGATTTCCAGATGCAGAACGGGTTTTCTTCCTGTCTGTTGTGCATAAGCAATTTTGGTTCTCAGGATACTTGGCTCCACACCTTTCTCAAAATCTCCTTATGACTTGACATGAAGAAATGGATAAAGTCTCTTCTTCCATCTGTTTACAGATTAAGGAGTAGGGGCAGAGGTTTTGTATGACCTGTTTCTGTGTCCTGAATTAAGTTATTCAAGTTCTTATTTTTGCTAGCAGATTTCTAAGTATACAAAATGATACATATCTTTTAATGTATTTATTTTTCTTTGAGATGACAGCTGGTTCGCTGGTTATATTTCATTCATTTTGCAGTTAGTGACAAAAGTCTGTGCCAGCTGTCAACATGGCATATTCCCATAGAACCATGGTGGGGGAGTAACTGCTTTGTCCACACTTCAGTTTTCTACATCCTTTCTTTCCAAACCTGTTGCCCCTGCTACAATGTCATAGGACAGCTATTTTTTTGTTTTCCTCACTGCTGTCCTTGGGAGGAAAAAATATACAGTTTGCATGACTGACCTACAGTGATCTTCCAACAGATAAGAGGAAAAATAGGAAAAATCTAAAGCATGAGGAATGCTTGGACTCCTACTACAGAGGGTGTCCTATTAGTATTGTAAGGAAGTAAATTAATCTCTTTCTTCACTGATAATACAGCAGTTCAAAATTGTTTTTGCAAAATGTGACAGAAGTATCTTTTAATATATTTTCATTAAGTAAACTGCAGCGCAGGTATGCTGAGTGCAAGACTTTTCTCAAGTTAGAGGAAACACAGGGATGATTACTTGTGCCAAACTAATGCATATCATAGAACAGTCTCACCTAATAGTTTCTTCATCAGGACAATTGCAGTATATGTTTAAAATAATACTGTGTAGTACACTGGCTACTTTGTTTATTTAAAGGCTGTAATGAAATGTGTTAGAAAGGCAAAAAAATGGCCATTGTTTCTTTTGCTGATTAGCATTGCTCCTACTTATTTGTACGGATTACTTTTATATGAATAAAAAAGAAGTGCTGCAGTATCAGTAGGTATTCCTAAATACTCAAGTGTGCTATAAATGTAACCATCCCTTTTATATTTAAATTAGGTATTTGATATAAATCAACAAAGCTCAGTGGTGAAAACTGACAACTCCATGCATAATGCTGTAAAGAGAATGATTTCTCAAATATTTACTGCATCTATAATTTTTTTACATGCTGGCAGAAAAAATACCAACTGAGTAGCCCATGCATGTATATTTTATCTATTTTATAATTTGTGTCATTTTAATCCTCACAGCACCTCATATTTTTTCTTCCAGTAGACTAAATAAGAAATCTATGATTACTTACAGAGTCCTTAACAATGGGAGACTCTATTAAGCATGCAGAGAAAACAAATGCAGCCCATGAATTTAATTCTAGTTTTCATTATCTTTTATTTGTGTATCACACCCTAAAGCTGTCGATTCTATTCTCATATTCATCTTTCTAGTAAAATGTTTGGAGCCAGAGGGGAATGAGCTGAAAAACTGAATTATTGATTCACTTTCTGTGAGAAGAAGTCCCTGTATTTTAAAAATTCTAATGTCTTAAGTTACCAATATATTTTTCCAATATTTGTAACTCTGGAAGAGTCCTAATTCTTGATGGTAAATTATTGCCAAAGTACAGTAAATATTTCATGCAGGGTACAGTATCATAAATTGAGAAATCTCAATAGTAAGTGTACCAATTTTAGCATAACATCTCAAAATCTGTTAGGAAATGTTTCATGTCAGCATGGTGGTGTGTTTGGCCTCTGTTCAACCTCTTCCAAACCATTAAGAATGCTCTTCCCCCTCTTCTTTATGTAGTTGCTTCTTGCACTTTTTCTCCCTGTCTATTTGCCCAAGAGATATCTTGGTGTAGTTGCAGAATCTGGCTTCACTGAGGACTTGCTTTTTGTGGTTTTAAGCTGGATTGACTGAAGCAAAGGAAAGCTGAATGACTTGCCTGAGGTTGGCTCACCAGGGATTAGAACCAAGAATCCTCTTGCTCACAGCCATTTGCTCTAAGCTGGAAACTTCACTGCCTTCATATTATCCCAGGAAAACGAGGGGCATAGCTCACATTTAGTTTATTTCTAATGGTTTACATTCCCTTTTTCTTTGTTCAGATTTTCAGAGATTCTTTTTCCTAGTCTATCTTATTTTGGGACATAGAATACAAATCCTTCTTTGGATTCATAATTTATTTACAATTTATCTTTTCAGGTTATGTGGTACATAATAGCATTTAAAAATCCATCTTCGTTTTAGTATATCTTCCTATTTAGCAATGGATAACTTCTTCAGTTCTCAGTTCTTATAAGGAATTGTCAAAAAGACCTATCATAAAAGAACATCCCCAAAATACAATTTTTCATGACCTGTGGCACTTAGTAGTAAGTATGACCATCTGCATGTATACACACACACCCCCAAATGCATGTATTTATACATACATATTTGCACACCTGTACTCATGCACAATACTGGTTTTTAAAAGCAAAGTTTTATGTAGTGGTCAATGACTATACCATATTTTAGGAAGAAAGGCTCCAAGATAGCTTTTTTGTTTCCCCAGGACTAAGCTATAAGGCTTCTGACAGAATTCCTAGAAGTTCTATGCCTTCTAGCAATGAGTCTATTGGGCTTCCAAGCTGTAGGGTTTCCAATAATTTCCTATAGCAGTCTTCCCTCTTACTAACAAAATCTCCAGTGCTGGAAGTGTACTTGTGAAAGTGTATATGCTGAAGCTGTTAGAATTTAGAGCCCAAACTGTGGCAGAGCAAATTTTTCTCATAGCTCTTTTATGCCATAATTTTACTGGTGATGTTATTATCACAGTTGTTTTTCCAATTCTGAATACATAATTAAAGTGCAGTTTTCAGATCTGGTGGTAGAAGATATACTGGCCTTGAGGGATTGGTAATTATGAAGAGATTCCTAATCTATTATACATGACAATAGGAAGAGGCAAAACTAAGGAGTAAAAGGTAAAGGACAACAACCTAGAGTCATCTGGGAACAGACAGGGAAGTACACAAGGTCAGTCTGTGGCATACAACATTTCCTTGCCATCTTAAACAAAAATATCTTAATGGAGTATAGAATAAAGTAAAAATACTTCTACTTTTCTTCTTTTCTCCCCACACGTAAACACAGAAGGGCTTCTATGTTGACAAGACTTGTTCTCCTGGGCAGAGAAAGAAAAGTGTATATCACATGCCATATTTTAGTCACATTTCTGTACCTATCAAGTGGCAACCATGGTTTAAAACCTAAACATAGGGAAAAAAGTATGTTATCTTGAAAAAAAAAAGAAAAGAAAAGAAAAAGAAAAAACTTATACATTTACTAACTTTGGAGATGGACCACTCTGCAATCCTGAAAAATTTATTTTATGGGTGTCTCCACATAACTAAGTCTAGATGTACCTTCCGTTTCTTTGGGCCTCTCATGTTGCCCAGACATTTCTCATTCCTATATTGAAGGAGACTAATGATTTGACCTTTTGCTTCATGAGCTTGTTTTACATAAAAATTACAGGTAGATTCACAGATTAGATGGGAGCTGAAATGCATTTTTCTCAATTTCCTCCATCACAATCGTAAGGGACATGCTCTTGAAGGGTATCACATCGCAGTGAGTCAGGTGACCCCCATGCAGTGTTGGAGACTTCATTTAAATGTTTAAAAATATTCCCAAGGATTCTTTAGGTCACTAGGAAATTTCTTAACAAATCAAAGAAAGGAAACAACATAGGAGCATGCCTAATTTGTTAATAATTTAAAAAATTACCATCATTCAGACCAATTCAAGTCTACTCCAGCTTGTGAGGCTTAAGGGAGACCAGATGGTGGTAGCACATTGGAAGGTATCCAAAATTGCTTTTGAGTTAATTGATATAGTGGAGAAGAGATCTCTGAAGAAGTATATATCCCCAGGTAGTTGATTGCTTTGGAATTCCAACAGAGAAGAAATGTGTCAAAAATGAGAGAGGAAACATAAGTTATTGAGTGGTTTTATCTTAGATTTAGCCCACTAAATTTCTAGCCAAACATACATGGAAAAAAAAAAAAAAAGAAATAATTTGCTAAATAAGAAAAAAGTGGACATTGCAGAACTAAATGGAATTGAGAAAATAGCCTTTACTTTTTACCTTTTGTATTTACACCTCATTTCTATTGTTTTAGTGTATAGAAGTAGAAGATTTATGTTTAATTGGAACCAGTAAATTTCAATCAGAATGGCAATGTTGGACCTTTTAACAGTATATTGTTACATACTGCTAAATGAAAGTGTCCATGTACTAAATTAGAACTGCCACCAAAGAATGTTTAAATTCTCTATAAAACAGATCAAATGAAACTGAGAAAGTAATTCATAGCTATAGTGTAGCTATGAATTTTTCCTCCTCCCTTTTCTCTTTTTCCTTTTTTTCCCCCTCCAAATACATGTAATTATCTGTATTTAGTTTTTAACAAAGAGATAAATCCTTCAATATTTTTATTAATTTCATTTTGGAAATGTTTCATCAGGAGACTTAGCATTTGCTGTGCTTTTCTTTCACATGATGTCTTTCAATCTTTTTAGTGTGCATTCCATTAGAAGAGCAGTCAATGTGACCTTCTTCTATGGGGTTAATAAAGAATGCATAGTTTCATAAGCTTGATTCAATTTCCTTAATGTGAGCACGCTGAATAAGTGACCATTATGGTATTTGTCTGGTTTTCTGTGCTTCAGTGTGCAGTTACCAACCTTTTATATGAATGACCACATCTGGTGTGCATTTGGCCACGTAAGGTGAGACAAAAGCAAAATAGATTTTCCTCAGCATTAAATCAAATTTCCACACATTGTACTCTCTAATGTGGATCTAAAATGTATCAGGTCATATATTATTTAGCTGCATTGCATTTTGTGTTTTTTTTTTAACTCCATCCCACATTCCCAGTTTTAATAAATGCATGAGTAGATGCAATATTTGAGCATTTTATCTTAGAAATTCAACACTTTCAACAGATTCTTCAGACTTCAAAGAATTTAATATTAGTATTATAAAAGGTCTTTTGAAGAATAATACTGGAACATAAGAAAAATGACTGCCTGAGTGTGCCCTATCATTTTGAAAGTGTTTTATTGCTTTAATTTCCTGTCTTACTAAAGTAACAAGAGGCATAATAGAAGATATACTGTAACAGAGTTAGCAATTTATTAGAAGGCCTGAGCTGGTTGAGGACTTTATGTGATGTGAAAAAGAAAACCTCTATTTAGCTGAAAAATGGAGACAAGCTTCAGCATTAATGTTGCAGCAGCTTTAAATGGAGTACTATCTTTGACTTATAAGTTGCTTCTAGAAGCCCAGTATGTTTGAATAGGATAAATCTGTAAATATAGATCTCACTGGGTCCCTGTTGTGAGTGGATAGCCTCCTGGAAATCTAATGCTATTTCATCCGTGCGTTGTTTATGAGACCATGTTGCTATTTGGATTCCATATAACAAAGACACTTTTGCAACTGTATTCATAGAAACATAGAGTAGCTTGGGTTCAAGGGGATCTGAAGGATCAGCTAGTTCTCACCCCCTGCTGCAGGCAGGGACACCCTCCTCTAGACTGGGATGCTCAAAGCCCCATCAAGCCTGGTCTTGAACACTTCCCAAGATGAGGCATTCACAACTTCACTGGGCATAATATGTGTTTTCATTTATTTATAATTCTTCCACATAAGTCACTTAAATAATTCTGGGCTTTGGTGATCTGGTATAGTCAAAGTTTAGGCTGAGTTTTTAAAGTTTTACCTATTTGGTTTTTATAACATGAATGCTGGAATTCATTTCACACAAAGCTGAAAAATCCATTTTTAGAAATTAACCTGTAAAATTATGATGTGAGATGAATTCAAAAAGCAGTTATTTCCCTAGAAGAAGTGATGGATTATTGGGTTGCTCTTTACAGTGTGCATAGCAAGATATGCAGGCGTCTGTATGCTTGTGATGGAAGCTGCATGTTTATCACTGCAGAGCAACAAGTACAAGAACCACAAGAGCTTCATAATCCCACCACAGTTCTGCCACTGAAGGATTACAAAACAGCTGGTTGTAACAGATTGCTTGGTATTTCCAGAAAACAAAACAAAACAAAACTATGTAATAGTGTGTGGACATTGCCTTTGAAACAACATAAAATGCAGTTTAGCTGGAGATTTTATTGATAACACTGTTTTTAGTGGATTGCACACTGTGTGAACTACTGAGAGACGTTTTATTCTTATTTCTTATATTTGATGGATTATTGAACAATGCTACTTCTGGTTTGGGATTTTTTTTCCATTGAGACACTCCTAGTTATGTTTTAAAGAGGGCAAATAGTGTAAAACATAGAACAGAAATCTAACCTTAAAGTTTGTGTATTGAATTAGTACCTTGGGCACCTAGGGGCTCAAAAAAAAAAGCCCAAATATTACTGGTATCCCCTATGTTAGTCTTTGAAAGAATAATGATTTGCTAGGCTTATTGCTTACTGAAGCACAAAAGATTTCCTCTGGGCTTGCCACAGACAATCCTCAGGCACGTTAGAGGAGTCAACTAGAGTTAGTTCAAAGTGAATTACTCCATTTTAATCATGTTGACTTTACCATCTCAGTCATGGCATGTAATGTTGTCAGTATTTTTTTCCTTTTAAATGACAAGTTTGGTCACTTTTTTAAGGAATATTTTAGAGTGTTGTGAGATTTACAGATTCAACAGCCCTTCAAAGTCCTTCTGCCTTGCTTTACAACCCTGAAATTTTGTATCATGTCTATTTCATCACCTTGAGGCAGTTCTAAGTTAAAATATGTGGAGATGGTTTACATCTGAATGAGTTCTTCGTATGATATATAACCAATTATATAGCTATAATGAGTCCAAATTTGAAAAAGCAAATAAAAAATGTTGCACTAAGGATTACTAAGGACTAACATTACCCACTCTTTGTTTATTTGCAAAGAGGAAACAGGTATATAATCATAGTATTCACATATATTACTATTATAAATTAAAATTACTATTATAAATTTAAAAATTCAGCACTTTGATTACTTTAATATTTAGCTAATTAACTTTGAAACCTTGGAGGATTTTACGCATTTTCCAAAGTTAGTGCCAATTTCATAATTACTTTGATCGCTTCCTAAACTGCTAAGTTTATCAGGATACCAAATAGAAATTAATGAACAAAAAATGTGAGTCGAATCCTTTACAATTTTTTTTTCCTTAACACACTTGGGACATTGCTGCTGAGATACTTTTCTTTTTTGTAGTATAGCAGATTAATTACTGAATTTTCTAGGAAAGATTAAATTTTTTTATAATCCTTTTCAAGAGGTTAAGGAACTATCTGGACTCGATTCTGAATTTTATAAAGAGTAAATCAATAGACTCTATGGTTGTACAAATACTCTTCTTTTTTTTTTTAATACAGGTTATAAAACTACTGTTGATGATGGTCTTTACCCTTAGCCCTTCCTGTATTTATGTCTCTGGTCCAATAACCAGAGGGATCATGGAGGTGTGGTTTATCTTCATTTTAGCCCTCTTGATACCATTTTTGTCCAAAAGGGAAATCAAATGAGATACAGAAGATGCTAAACTTGCAGAACTCTCAGGTCATTAGAAACTAATTAGAAACAGCTTATGGATTTCAATGATCCTTTAGGTAAGATGTGAGAGAGGGATCAAAAAACATTTAATATCTTCCCCTCTTCATTCTTTCCACACAATGTGTAAGTGTGTGACAGTTTCTGACTTATTTTCTATTGTTGCTTTTTTTACAATAAAGACCTGTATTTTGTGGAGTAGTTGAAGTGTAAGAAAATATTGAGATACTCATGTAGACAGTAGGTCTTTTCACCTTTATTTCATTAATTATTATTCAAATGTTATGATTTTCTAAATTGATAAACCCCAAATATCTGCCTAATTTACATCTCTTGTCATGTATAATCTATATGAAAGGAAAAATGTTGTGCTATGAATAACTTGAAGGATACCAATTAATAATAGACACAGTGTTAATATTAGCAATTTTATGCAAGCTGTTACATATCCCCAGGTTTAGAATGCTAAAGTCTATGAAGTTTGTAGATATTAGAATCATCTCTGCTGTTACATCTCAATGTTTTCATATGAAATAACTTTCTCCTCCTGGAGTGTGAATTGTTTTGTGACAATATAGCCATCAAAGATGTTCAGTAGTGTTAAAGGGACTAAGCTGGACTTTCCTAAAAGTCCTTCTACCCGTGATTTGCAAGAGGTACTTGCCTTCTCCCAAAAACACACAACATCTTTTGCCTGAGAATGTCTGGGAGAAAAACTGTTGTCTATAGATGTCACTCACTGACATGAAAACCTAATACTTTGATCTGTCCACCTGAACAAAGCTAACAGTAAAATGGAAAATAAATAGTTGTAGTTTGGACAAAGTTGACTCTTTTTAGCACAACAGAATTTCCAAACTCATATGTACATGTCTAAGTCTAGCGGGAACCCCTGAAGTAGAATTAATTCTCTATGGACAAGGCTGAACTTTTGATATTCCAGCTGGTCAGTCCTGCATATTAGGGAGCTACAGAACAGTTTATATTCCAAATTTTGTCAATCGGTAGATCTAGAATTTCTTTATTAACTATTAACAGTACTGGGATAGGAAACATGAAAGACTTATGAAAAAAAATTCATTTTCTGAGGTCTTATCTTATGTTTATGCAAATTTTAGCTAAATTTTCATGCCTTCTTTTCATGTTACTTTTGTTGACTTACAAAAATTTCTGGAGCACATCTAGTCTTTCTTTTGTAAACACCTCAGTCACTATTTGTCTTGTACTTCTGTGACCTGACCTTTGACTAAAGAAGATGCGTTTTTTTAAAATTAGGGACTTTTAACTTACTCTTCTTTCTAAAAGCCCTATCCTTTTCTATATAGCATGCTTTCTCTAACAGCAAATGTTTTATATCTACAAACACTCCCTTCTTTCCAATCAATCTTGACACAACTGGCTTTCTTCCCAGGATGATTTTTAGGATGGTTATTCTTTGGTTGTTAGAGACCAGTTGCTAAGGTTAACGGTTCCCTTATGCACACAGACTGAAGAATATGTGTTACAACCTGTCAGCCAATGCTTGATCCACATCAAAAGAGAACTTGAGACTTACATGTTTTTATGGGCTGTGCATAGACTGATTCCCTAAATCACTCTGATTTTTAGGCATTTTTCAGTAAGAATTAAGGAAATCTTATCTTATAGAGTGTGTAATCCAGTATTCTGTCTCCCTCAATGAATAGCCTCAGATGTCTTACAGAAAGAAAAACATGCAACGATTTAGCAATTATAAACAACATTTACTGGTTGTTTTCATTGTATTTCACATTCATCAGTGTGATTGGAGGATCTTCTCATTTGTCTTTATTGGGACTTCTGCAAATATACAAAACATTGATAGGCCCAACTACCTTAAAGTTGTATATAAAAGGACACTATAGAAAAATTCTCTAAGTATTTAGATAAATCACTTTCAAAATAACAATAGCTCCCAATACTTTCATGTAGTATTAATGATGCCAAGTTAGAGGTGTCAGCAAACAAATGTTTAATATGTATCATTTGGGAAATTGAGAAAATACCTTATACACAATGCTGAATGAGTAAGAACAATATGGAAAAAAATAGCAGCTCCACTACAAGGGTTTTTAATTATTCTGTTGAACTGTATGACATACAATGCGATGCAAGAACAGCAAATATTTTAGTCCAGGTTTTCATCATCTGAATTCGTGCTGGGCTGGAATGCCCCAGATAATGAAAGAGCATATTTCTGGCCACCTGCTTGGAAGTTTCTGGGCAGTACATCCCATGCATAGTACCCTTCTTATAAAATTATATTTTTAGGAATAGCAGTAAGTCTGTTTATATAAGCATAGTGTGAAATTAATGCGGGGTCAAATGCAGTAATGTAGTGTTCTGGTTTCCTCAATCAATTTGGTGTGGAAAAATAAGAAGGGAATGGCCCCAGAAATCTTTGGAATAAAATGCAGATGTATGTGAATGGACTCTGCACATAACTGGCAGCTAGCATCAGTTTCTCGTAGTACCATAACCTAGTACCTAGGACTTTTACCTACACCACAGCTCACTACACAAAGTATTGCTATATTTTCATAGATGTGCTTGTCACTGGCTTCATAAACTGGGTGATCTGAAACCTTACAGAGACAAGTAGCAGGTAAGTGGGAGATTTGTTTACACCTAAATTTAAAAACACCAAGGAAAAAGAAAAATTTCATAACCTGGGAACATTTAAAAAATAATAAAGAATAATTCAGGTATGCATGAGCATGAACCTGAGGGTGGCATAAAATATATTGTGTCTTTAAAGAGACACTTTATGGGTTTGGTTTTTTAATAAGGCAAATGTGATAGATATGATCTGTAAGGGCAACATTTGATGTATTGCCTCAACGGAAACGATCAGTAAAGATGGAATCAGTAAAAAAACCAATAAAATGGTAAAGAGTTGGCTAAAGAAAGCTATCATTTGTGCTGTAAAGCAGAAGTACGAGTTTGAAGTGAGATTATTAATGTATTTTTTTAGGATTAATGACACTCCTGGATATTATTATTCTTCTGCCTAATCTGTCCTTCCTGCATAGTTCATAACTAGATATTATGTTGCACTATTACTAATCTTTGTTGTTCCTTCACATTCCCAAAATGCCTCTTCTGTGTAGTTTCCCTTTTTTAGGAGTGTCCTAGGTCACTTCTATGCTA
>VWYP01002116.1:0-35804 GCA_013400435.1 Pycnonotus jocosus | reverse complement strand
TTTTTTTTTTTTTTTCAGAATAAGTATAATATTTTATCTTCTAACAGAAAGCTTATTTTAATGTATTTTGATGTGGGTTTTTTTTTTTCCTTTGGTACCCTTTTTTAGTACAATATGTCCTATACGTCTTCACTGGGCATCCAAGAGTAGTTTTGGACTCAGCTCAAGAAAAAGTTCTTCTAGTTTCTTCTGGCCCTCTACTTCCACTTAGCAGCAGCTAAAATCTTCAACTTACAAATAGGTCAGGATAGAGTGGAGGGAGTAAGTAGGAAGTAGGGAATATAGAGTTGTCAGAGCTTAGTAAATAGTGGTAAGTTATAATAGCCACTGCAAGCCTGACTCATTCTGACATGATTGGATTCACAGAAAGCCATGACCATATCAAATGAAATGAACACTAAAATGTAGGAGTTAAAATGGGTGCTTCCTCTCTCTCTTCAACCTGGCAGAATAGTAATTAATTAGTCCTTTCTTCAGATGGGGGGACCACCGGGTTCTGAGTTCTTATGCCGGCAGTTTGATAGATTTACTGATATAACTCTGTCTGCTGTGCCTCACTGCAGAAAATAATAAATTATTGTGTGTCAGAGAGAGGAAGGATGAGTTAGTTCTGTAAGACAGTAATCAGGAGATGAAAGAGGAGTAGTCATGGGTTTCCAGTCTTTGTATATCCTCCAGTGATTGTTTAATGTAAAATGAATAAATAGTCCTGGGAGCACAGAGGAATTGCTCAAATCAATGAGTTCCACAATCATACTCTTCTTTTTATTCCTCTTTCATATTGCGATTTTCTATATAGAGAGAAAAAAGAGGACCCAGTAATAATTTGGTTACTCTCCTTCAAAAACAAAATATGATTTTTACTTTGGGCTAAAATATAGTCTCAGCATATTTTGGTGGGTGCTTTGGTTGTTTTTCATTTGAGTTAGAGTGAAGGAGAATAGGAGAAGGAGAAAGGGAATATTAATACTATAATTTGCTTCTCTTCTGGAAATATTTTAAAGGAAAGAAGTGATTCTTATTCTCCTAAGAGAAGGTCATTTATGCTTCTGATTTGAGGAGATTTAGTGGTTTTAACACCAGCCAGAATTGAAACTCCAAATAAGCCACTCCCCTTTCCTTCCACCCCTTCTGGTAAGAGAAGGAAAAAGGCAGAGACTGTGGGTTGAGAGAACAATTTACTGCAATGAAAAAGCGATGGACTAAGAAGCACATGATAACAGCAGCCATGTTAATAACAAAAGTATGCACACAAAACAAGTTCTTTACACACAAAGGGAGTAAAGAACTTAGTTCAACTTAGCTTAGTTCTCCGTGGCTGCAGGGACAAAGACAAGGTGGCCAACGCTCCCCATAGGTTGTGTCCAAGTGGCTCCCAGGACGAAGATGGCAGCTGTTCCCACAGCCAGCTCTCCTGTCCCTGAGCACAAGACAACAAAAAACAACGACAGACAAACCCCTGAAAGCTTGATTGTCCATGTCCTGCCATGCTGCTGCCTTGGCTGCTGGACTCCATTCCACCTGGCTGCTTCTGGCACCATCTCCACTCAGGTCACTTCGGTTCAGCTCCTTTCAGCTCCAGCTCGGACTGGACTCAGCTGGACCTGGGCTCACCTCCTCACTCAGTTCCATGCAGTGCTTCTCCCACCACTGCTGCTTTCCATCTCCATGCCTTGGAATTGCCTCTCAGCAGAACAAGTAGGGGATGGGCAGCCATAGCAGAGAACATAGGATCTGCAGGGCTGATCCTGGCAACATTCCTGCTGGAGAGAGGGAGGCAAAGCTGCACTTCTGGGGGTGCACTCACCTTTTCTTTGGCCTGAAGCCACATCCCCCAGTGATGATGTGCACAGTACAGAATAGCAGCCTATTCATACCCACATGGTGCTAAGGTCCACCCCCATTCTGGAATCAGGGGTGCATCCTGAATTGCAAATCTTGTTCTGCTGTATGCACAAACACTTAAAGCTCTCAGTGAGGTTTTGTAGTCATCTGTTGGCATTCTGAGGTGTTTCTCTTTAATTTTTTAAAAGAGATCTTACCAACCTCGTTTAGACTTCTGAATTTTACAAACCAGGTACTGAAAACTTAAGAGTGACACATAGGATCTTTATCTCTTTTTTGTCATTTGGAAGTTTTTATGATGGCCGTCTTTTTTTATATATCTAGTGCCTTGAAGTAGCTGTCTCAGATAACTAGTTGGTCTTCACACATATGATCAAGTATTTATATTTATTGGATTAATGTCCTTTTTTCTGCTGTTGGTCATATCTAATGTAAAATAATTCATCTTGGAGAGACCTATCTTTCTTACAATCACCTACGCCCTGTCCAAAATCATGACTTCTGATGGTTGTGATGCAAGGTTCTAAGACTTGAGGATTTGGGGTTGGATACAAATGAACTTTTTTTTTCAAAGAATGACAAAAAGCAGATCTTTACTTGATAACTTCAGGGTCAAGCTAAGTTGATTCATGGTTGAAAGACACTAATGCGTTTAAAATTTGTGTAAACAGAAAAACTAAAATATCTATTGACAAGAAAAATGACAGGTTGATCTTCAGGCTGCCAAGATACTGTCACATCACAATTGCTTGAAATTCAGGTTTCCTGAAATATGTAGCTTTTGAAATAGCTTTTGTAAAAGGTAAGATCAATAGATTAGATTGAAGATAGAAAAGAACTTTTGTAAAAACAAGTATGTTTGGGGGTTTGTTTATCTTTTCTAAAAGGTACAATATGCAGCATTTCTCAGAGCCATTAAGGAGTTATATTTCACATATTTATAACGTTTACAGTAAATTTGTACATGGACAATGTCCTGAATTTTCTCCTGCTCTCTTTTAGTGTCATAGCATGTTTGTAGCTTTTGGCCTTTCCTACAAGTCTTGCATTTAGTAGAGGAGTTGGGAAAGGTCTGTGGACTCTAAAAAGTTTTTGAAAAAATTTCTCTATTCAAAATGACAAAGAATATATTTTGTTGCCTGCAGATTAAAGAACCAGATTTGCCAAGTTGAGTGATCTGTACTGGCATTGTGTTTCTAGCACGAATTACAAACTGAACTGAAGTTCTTATACTTCAGGAGGTTTAGAGACTGTCATGTACAAGATCCATTCTTTCCAAATATCTAGAATATGTATTTCCAAGGTAAAAATTATCTTCTTTACTAATCTAAAATTTTGACAGCCTCCTGGTGATGTACTTATGCCCTAGGTGCCTGAATTCAATTTCAAGCTGAACAAACTGAGAGCAATTAGCTGCAGGGTGAAGTACAGCTTTTGATGAGGCCTCCAGAAATGATCCTTCTTGGAAGTAACTCAACAGATCGTAACTTTTTTGTACATGAACATAATAATTTTTACACAGGTTTTCTGTAAAACTTTAAAATGCATCCCATAGGAGTTAAACAGTATACCCCAAGGAAGGAAATAATCTGTAATCAGTTTGAAACTTTATATTATACTTTTTGTAGTCTTAAATCTGAAGAAATATTATAAAGATTATAATTTCCTTTCATTGGAAACCATGAAACAGTCTACCTTCAGTCTCAGGATAATGTTCAGAGAAGCTGTTCATCTGTACTAGAAGACATAAGACTTCCATTTATATTACAGTCATGTTTTAATTTGGATGATTACCTACTGAATTTTATTAGTATACTCTCACTTAGTTATCACAGAACAATGCAGTTATGGTTGTTCCAGTATTTTACTTAGTATAACTAGGTTTTTTATTTTTCACATATCCATCAGGTTTTTTGCTTAACTGATGAAGCCATTTAAAATTAAGCATTTATTATTAATTATTAATAATACTTGGCCTTCTCTCTGTAACTAGAACATTATGAGCAAAACAGAAGGTAAGAGGAATGTAGAACAGTCTTATTTTTCAAAGCATCACAGAAATGCCTTCAGTGTTATAGGCATATAAAACAAACAGTATCTTGTATCTCATCTTGTCTATTAGTGGTATATCAAAACATTTGAAGGAGTTAAAAATGTTCAAGAGCAGAGGAAAAGACAGAGATCCACAGATGCTGGAAACTATTTTTTTTTCTACCTTGCAGGCTTCTCAGTTAAATTGAAGCTTCATAACTATGTGAGAGTTATCTCTGCAATTTAAAGGGTTTATATGCTGATGATACACATAGGATTTTCCACAGGTCAGCCACAGGAACAGTGCTGGGTCATGATGCATCCACTTAAAGCATCAAGAACAAGATAGATGACTCTTGTCAGAGGGAAACATGTTGGACAACTGCTCCCTAAGGCTCTAGTGTTCATAGTAATTTCTAAATCATTTACATCATAAATTAGCAGAAGCAATATAGCTACAGAAAATCACTCACGTATCTGCTGCTTTGTATTTACTTTAGAGAGATGGTAACTGTCAATTTTCATAGGTGCTGATAAAAGCAATACACTACTTTAATTAATTTTGTTACTTCTCAATGTTCAGATCGAGCAGAGATTCTCAAAAAAATACTGTGAAATACACTTCAAAAATTAACTCTATTTTAGTATAATTGTCATGAAAATACAACCTTTTAAGTGGATTCTCTAACATTTATCCCTCCTTAAATTTTAATTTCATTGATTTAGATTTATCTTGTAGTCTATTCAATCTTTAGAAACACAATAAGGACATAATTTGTGTTTCATAATATGTACAAGGTTACAATTTCTAATCAGTGTCTTTAGAGCTTTTGCTAAGAGGAAGGAATAGATTTGTAAGAAAACAGAGAAATTACCTACCTTTATAATAGTGCCAGCTGTAAAATTGCATGTTACTTAGCAATTGGCTTTATTAATTTTCATTGATGCAAGATACATTGATGCTGATGGGAATATGGTATATCAGTACAATCATGAAGTGTTGCTTTGTGGTGCTATTCTACCTCCCCAGCATTTGTTCTAAATGTTTCAGTTTTGCTTACCTACACTAAAAAATATAAAAGGTATGGAGAAAATCCCCAATTTTCATTTTCACTCCTTTGGTGACAGTAGGCCCAAAGGATTTAGGGGCAATGAAAAAGTACAGAAGTTCCTTATGGGAAAAGTCTCATGTAATGTTAGACAGGAAAAAGAGATCTGAAGACCACTAGGCTGATGTTAACTGCCCAGCTGGAAGATAGCAGCAAGTTGAGGTTTAGGGTTAGAAACTACAAATAGGCCAAATATTAGGGGATTCTAATGGAGGAAGAAATCATCATGCTTTCCTGTGTTAATGTGAACTGAATCAAATGGCTTTGAATAAGCTAATTTGAAATGAAAGTTGTTTACACTCTGGAAATTCACAGGGACAAAAGGCTTTTAGTGTGACCTTGAAACCATAAACCCAACTTTTAATCAGAGAAGTGATGTAATGAAAATGATGCATTTCCAACACCTCCTTAGTTTCTGCAATAAATATTTCTTTTTTGATAACAAAACATATACTTTGTGTCCTCTGGTTTCTAAGATGATCAGACTACAAAGACGATCAAACTACAAAGTCCCACATATTCCTCTTGTCTATATTCACAAGAGAGGTGATAATTTAATTATAATTTACAGGATAAGTCCTTACTGAATTTTTATGTCTAAATAATAATATGCCTTTGTTTAAATGTGTTGAGTTGCAATTGTCTGTTCAGATGCAGACTCCCAGTACTGCAAGGAACTTTATTTGAGTGCAGGTATCTGCTTTCACAGAGTAATTTCCAGGATCACATCCAGGAACTGTTGAATCATGACTTAAGAAGCATTAGTGGCTGCTGCATTTGTAATAAATGCTGTGTTTTCAACACCTTGCAGAACACAGACAAAAGCTTCCTTTTCTGCCATTGCCCATCACTTAGAACTGTGTGTTTTCTCTTCAGGTAGCTTCTCTTTGTAGCACCTGGATACTCTCCTTATCCAGAGCTACCATCTCTAAGAATAGATGTCAATAACAAGTGGATAGAAAAAGTGTTACTTGCATGCAACTTCCAAGGAGTCTGAAAATGTTTATAGGCCAAACATATAAATAACTAGAGACAATACAAGTCAAAGTCTGCAAAGCTGAATACAGAGATGATTCTCATGTTTCTGAAGGAATATTTTGATGCCTGCCTATGATAATTTAAAATTATTATTGACTCTTGCAAGCCTAAAACAAAGCTCCAGCTCCCCACACCTAGAGAACTGAAACAGTAGTGTGATTGATGTCTGAATCTGAATTAAAAATACAAAATAAATTAATGCATAGTATTTTTTCATGTGAAGAGAAATAATTTTGGTCTTAGGAAAAGGTCATTTTTGGAGGTTTTGATTTTCCAATATAAAAATAAATCACTTTGTTGATGTTAAATTTAAAAGTATAATTTTCAAAGTAATCTGTTTTCAAGGTGAGAAACAATAGCAGATCTCTTTTGTGTCTGTTTCAGTATTTTTGTAATATTCTGCAACATTTAATAGTTTTGAGAATGATCCCTAGACTACAAAAAATGGGCTAGATTTCAGGAAGGTTTAAGGAATGTTTCCTGTTCATTTGCTGCATCTATCACTTAGAACTAAAATATTTAATTACTTATTTCATTTAGCTTTTATCACAGCAAAACCATTTTCCAATCAGAATATGCAGGCCAGTTCATATTACTGAAAGGCATGCCTGATTGAAAAGGGTCAAACTATTTATAAATTGCTGTTTAAAAGTGAAATGTGAGAAAAAGCTGTCAAAAACAGAAGGTGAAATGAAGTGGATTCTTCACCTGCCAAGGCTGGATGCATTGAATTTTAAACAGAGTTTTAATATTGTGTTATTTTCTCTTCTTGGTTTGTTACAAGTTGCAGGCTGACATACTTTTATTCTTCTTAAAGGTGTTAGTCATAAGGTAACAGAGTACATGCTCTGTAGCACAAGCTAAAGGGACAGATGTATAAGCTGGGAAGTTTTCCAGATTAAAGGTACTTAACACTGAATGCATTTGATGTTCAAACGCATTTTGGGATCTTGTAAGTCTGTCATAAAAATGCACCAAAGCTGAGCACAAATTCTGACTCTGTGCATGCTGGTCTGTATCTTGGCCTACTGCTCAACACATTGATTTGTTTCTGATCTTTTCAAAGATTTTTTACAGAAAGAGTGTATTTAGAATTAGTGTTTAATAGGAGTTGTGATATTAGGTTTAAGTTTTATTGCCAATATTATGCAAATATTCAGTTAAAAATTCCCGTGGTTGTGAGGACTTTGTTCAGGTTTATTACATCCTATTGAATCCAGATAATATTGCCAGAAGTGATGCTCTCTCTGTCTTTCTATCTAATGCTGTAGCCTTTTAATGAGAGCTGGAAAATAATTTGAGAAATTGGTACATGAATGCCATGATAGTATTCTTCCACTATTCTTAAAAGAGAGGGAGATTCAAATGTATCTAGATTGGGATGACTGATTGAAAATATTTTGTCGATGGTTCAGGAACCAAAATGAGAAAACTAGGAAGAAGGTGAGAAGTACATATGACAACTGATTTTACAAACAGAATGTCCAATTTTTTGAGTACCACTACTCATCTTCACAAGAGAAACTTTAATATACTATTTTCCAAATTCTTCAGACAATTTAAAGAAATTTTCCAGGTGATTTTTAAAAAGTCTTTTACTCTCAGCAGCAGTTCTTTAATGGATATTAACACAAAAACAAGCAATATACAAAGCCCTGCACAGGACCGTCACTAAGAGTCACACCATGTGTCTGACACCATTGTCCAAACACTTCTTGAGCTCTGTCAGGCTGGTGCTGTGATCACATCCCTGGGGAGCCTGTTCCAGTGCCAACCACCCTCTGGATGAAAACCTTTTCCTAATATTCAACTCAAACCTCCCCTGACACAGCTTCATGCTGTTCACTTGGATCTTGTCACTGATCACTGGAGAGGAGAAATCAGTGCCTGCCCTTCTCCATTTGCCTTCATCATGAATTTCCTTGTGAGACAACAATAAACATTTGTTTTTAAAGATGCTATGAGAATAGGCTAAGAAAGTTGTGATTTTTAAGCCTGGAGGAAGAGGTGGCTTTGAAGGTAGCTACTAGCAACCTGTCCATACCCACAGGATGTTAGTGGGAAACTGAGGCAGGCTCCTCACAGTGGATGAGACAACAGTCACAAACTGAAGCAGAGCAGGCTGAGACTAGATAATGAAAAGTTTCCTCTGAACGAAGAATCAAACATTGAACCTAGTAGGCCTGTGGGAGCTCTGGCCCAACTAGACAAAGCTCTGAACAACGTGGTCTGAAACTGATGTTGGCTCTGCTTTGAGCAGGAGCCTGAACTGGGTCCCTCCTGAGGTACTTTCCCACCTGAATGATTCTGAGATCCTGTGATATACAAAAGTGTGGGGAGAGGATGAAAGCAAGAAGTGTAATGATCTGGACATTTAATGATATTTTTATGGGTAGATATTACTGTTTCATAAGCATAGGAATCTTTTCAGTAAAGCCACAGAAAATCTAGTTCTACAGTTCAGTCCAGGAGAAAGGGGGAAAAAAGGTATTAGTACTGAATTTTTAACTTTTGAGCATGAGACAAATATTTCAGATTTGGTGCAGATAAATAATCAAAATCCACATTTAAAAACTCTGAAATTTACATAAATTGAAGTGTAAAAAGCAAATGACCTAATGAAATTGTTTAAGACACCTGTTTTTATTCTTCTATTTAAGGATTAGGGCTTTATGGAAGAATGGCATCTGTAATTACATTATTAGGATAAAATGGGTTACATTACAGTGATTTTTAATCCTTAAGGTTCTAGTTAATGGCAGATTTTTCTAGTAAGGTTTTTATTGATGGCTTATTTATAGATATTTAGGGAAATTACAGGTTTTGTGGGGGGTTGATTTTGGATTTTGGGGTTTTTTAATCTATTTAATAAATACTAGAGGGAAATCAGAAGCAGAAGTCCCAATAAAAAAAATATGTAAGTCAGTATTTCACACATTTCTTGGTCTCTAGTGTGCTACAATAAGATCACAAATTACCTCAATTTCCTAATTCTGTAACTGGCTATCCAAGATTGCAATGGGAGTTAGAGATCCATAAAAGTCTAAATTATTATTGCAGTTGGAGTTCATCATCTTTCATTTACATGGCTCTGAGCACTTTCAAGACCTTTTCCTACTGTAGGTTGTATTATATCCTTCAGTTGTGTCATGTAGAGGAAAAGGAGAAGACTTTCTATAGCTCCCCAAGCTTTCCCCATCACCATATCTGTGTGAACATCCACCAAATACCTGCACGTTCTTTTGGCTTCCGATTTCATATGTTATTAATATTATTAATTTTTATTTCTGTATGGAAAAAGGCCAGATTTTTTAAATATATTTGCGAAGCAGCCCACACACAGAAAAATGTAAGTAGGCAACATAAGAAAACAACATCTGGAGATGTTAAATTCCTTCTGTTCTGAAGTGTTTTCATAGTTGCATATGTCTGCCTTTAATTTTTCGTTTATTGAATAATTTCAAGTTCAGTGTTGTTAAGGACAAGTTTAGCCTTCAGACTTAAAATTTCCGATGCAACGTGTTATACTAAAATACTACCATAGCTTTTACTATCAAAACATTTGTCTGTTCAGAAAAATAATTTTAAAAAGCTAAAATCTAGCAAATTATTCTTAATTAAAATTCGTTATTGGAATTTTTAATGTAGTTCAGTACATTTTTCCAATAGTAATTTCTATATCCATTCTTTTAATTTATACTTATCTCTCATTTATTTTGATTAGCATAACTACAGTCTCTTATGACAACAGATTTTGAGAGTGGGACATGATGTGACTTCTGGGAATGGTGCTATTTGGGGCCTGAGGTGATATTTAAGGATAGCTTCTGGCTCATTCTCTGATTTTGTGATATATTCCTTCAGAAGTCTTCAAATCTCCTTAAAGCTGCATCTATCTCTTCTACTACTGGTCTATTTTGTTTCTTTGTAATAGATTCTGCAAGGCAGAAGACAAATTTTGTTCTTGTGTTTTAATCATTCAAATCATAATAATTAAACTCAATCAAAATAATTTTTATTATTTTTCAATCAATAGAATTAAATCTGTCTAGCTTCCTTTAGTGAGAAAGGCCACAGTATGAGATCTTATGTCAAATCCAAAGAGCTCCAAATTCTATTTCTGTCATCACTCATATAACCTATATGCATGACTGAAGTGAGCTATGGGATGTATGGGATATAATGATGGGATTTAGCTCTTTAAATGCCAGTTTGTGTCTTCCTCTGTTTTGCATAGGTTTATGATACTTCTGTCCTGAGTCTGATTCAGAGAATCACATTCTCTAATATTCCAGCAAATAGAAGCTACTTTCAAATTATTTATGAGGGTAGTAAACAAATGTATTCCATCCTTTAAAAATCCTGACAGTTAAAATAGACTGCTTGATGTCTTTCTTAGCACAGAAAAAGTTGTAATCAGAGAGGACAGTAGTAGAACTCTACTGCAATATAGTAGATATTGTATCAAAGTATACTGTAATACAAGTCATGCAATGGGAAAGAATACTATACTGCTTATTGACACTGTCTGATTTACACTATATAGGCCCATAAAAATTAATTTTAACTTTTCATAGATTTTTTATCTATCTAAATCTTGATTTTCCCAATTTTTACTGTGTAAGTTGTGTTAGCAATCTGTTCAAGTTCAGCAGTGAAAACAGTAAGTTTCACTGATAATCAGGGTTCAAAAACTCCATGTGGCTGCATGAGTTTTGAAGATGCTTGTCATTAGATCACAGTGCTTATTACAGGCACTCTCTAAAGAAGAAGACAGAAATTGCATCGGAAATTCATGAGGGCCAAAGGAAAGCTGCAGATTCTATGAGAAACATTCAGAGAATGTATCACAGGAGACCATAAAGCCATGGAAGCAAGGAAAACTTGAGGTTTTAGTTCATTTGCAATTAAAGTTTGTGTTAAAATTGGTATTAGATCTTCTTGAGGAAGGGACTGAGTGGCATCTACATATCCTGAGATTTAAGGTTTGCCTAAAGATAAAAATATTGATAATTATAATTCAATGCAAAAATTACTTTATTTCAGTAGTGTTGACTTTTCTAATTTATAAATATTTAATACTAATGTCTTGGAAAATTACACAAGCATAGGTAGAAATAAAGATTTAATCTTTTTTTAACCTCAAATATAAAGCACTTCCTATGAAATGCTCCTTCTTGACAAAGGTACATGTTTATCTTTTCCAATTTGTGTTGTTCAGGGTTCAGGTTTTTTTGGCAGTGGAGGTTGACTGAAACAATTATCAATTGCATACAGGGATAACATTTATACTTCCAAAACATGGAGCTCAAAGACTGACCTTATTTCACAGGTGTTGAATATTCAGTAAAGCCTTCATCTGGAAGTGGCATCCAAGGTCAGCTCTTTTTATAGAAACACAACATAGCTCATAATTTCTCTTCAGCTATGGACATAAAGGATGTACAAAGATGAGCTAATGGAATTAGACCACCACTTCCATGTTAAGTTTAATGTCATCTAATTGTGAAATACATGCAAATTTCTCAAGGTAAAGAGTGCCTCTTACTTCTCTCTAGACTCGACCATAGTGGAATGTCATAAAGTTTTCTAATTACCACTCAGAGGCAACACTCACTAATTTGGATCAGCTAGTAATTGTCCCATGTCGAGCAGAGGAAGAGTTAGAAAAATAAGACATGCAGAAAACAAGATTATATGTACACCTAGATTTTAATGTGGGAGATTGCTTAGTTCTTGAGCCAGTCTGTGCAGACTGGATAATAGAAATGGCTCTTGCACTTGAAGGAGACAGCTCTTGAGAGGACACACTTCTGTGCTCTGCCAGACTGTAATTTTCATGTGTTTAATACAGTTAGAGGTCTTTTTAAAGATATATCTGAACAAATAGCTCTTGTAGGCAGAACTTCTTCATGTTGCTGTAATTAAAGGAATAATACCAAAATGATTGCTAGCTAATAGAGGCTGTAGAAAAACACATCTTGACATGTGTCTCTCTGTTAAACTTTTTTTCAGGTAAGCCAGTAATGCATTACATTGCAAGTTATAAAATCGTGTGGGAAAAAATGTTAGTTTTTACACTAGTACCAGTGACCAGAGACAGAGACATAGGCTGTATTTTCATTAGTGTGCTGCCCAGTGACTTGGGTAAGCTTTAAGCACAATGCCAGTTGGCAATCACTTTCCAAACAGCAATGCAAAATGTGCAAGGGGAAACAAAGCTATTGTGAGATTATTTTTAAAAATTAAGCTAATGTTCTAGAAACATGCTTCTAACTTCTTGTTCTAATTGGAAACATTCTAATCCAATGCTGCCGAGTGAAGCTGATTGCAGACTTAATTGCTCTTATGTAACAACTAATATCTGGCAGTAACACACACAGTATAACACTGGCAGGTTTTGAAATCAGTTTGTTCTCTTTGCCCCTTCTTTCTTTGTTGTTCTGTTTACTGTGCCCAGTTAATGTGCTCTTGTGCCATAATAATCTCTAGCTAAATGGTAATTGCTCTATTGACAGCACTACTGTACATTTTTGACACATCATTATTCATACTTAACCACTTGACCTGGAATAAATGTTAAAGCAATTACTACTGAGAGCTTTTCTATGAGAAAATTGAGGCAAAGTTTAAAGATAATCAAAATGCAAAGCGGATCATGATAGCAACTGGAAAAATGGCAAATCCTATTAAACAGATTTTTATTAGCCAAGTTGATTCCAGTAGATATTATCTGGTAATTTAGTCTTATTAAAAAGAAAATAAAGCAGCTAATTGTTTACTATTCTGGAACTTATTCCAGCTTGCAATTTGCAACTGAAATTAAGCTTTATGTGGCTCATCTATTTTGTCACATTGAAATATGAAAATCATTTGGTACAAAGCACATCTGCTCAGTCCTTTCCATCTTCCTGGCAAATCCTCATTCAATATGTTTCATACATGTTGAGGCATTCCATTCATGCATCCAGCACCAGTATTTTAGCTATTTCTCTCTTACAAACCTAATATCTTCAGATCTTAAAGCTCACAATTTTAGTACTTTTCTACCATTATACATACTTTTTGCAACTATAATAAATGTGTGAGTGTAATCTGGTTTAGCTTAGAGACCTTAGAGGGAATTTGGAAAGTGAGAGGGACAGAGTTATTGATAATGCAATTGTGTGAAAATTGTCCAAATCTCCCAGACCAGCATTTTATTTCGATAGTTAATTGCATATTTGCTCCAGTTGTGATTGCATTCTTAAAGGAAAGTAAATGTTCTCCAGTTTAGTTGTTTAAAAAGTGGCATTTACACTGATCTCAAATAATTTCAAAGGACTCAATTGCAGCACTATGCCTTCAGTACAGTGCTTACAGTAAAAGCTGTAATTATAAGAGAATGCCAAAAGACATCAAGAAAGCCTTAAAGGGATAGCATAAGCTTTTACTGCCCCCATCTGAACTATGAGGCTTGCTTGAAAACCACCATTAGGATGCAGAATACTCATTGTTGATATGTCACTATTGCTGTCATGGGAGAACTGTTGTAAGGGCCAGAAGCTTACAGTGGTTTCTATATTAATAAAACTTTTTCATACTTAATGAAAGCAAAAAAAGATTGGGGTTTTTTAATTAATAAAATATTAAAAACTAGAGAAGAAATCTCTTTTCATGTCGATCCACATTCAGAAGGGCAATAAGGTTCTGCAGCTGTGCTTTATCAGGCAGAAAAATCTTTTGTTTTTAAACATGCTCAAGTCCCTATTAACTGCTTCAGTGTCCTGTATGCCTATCAAACTGATAATAGATTGTTCAGAGGGCATTTAATAACTCAATTCTTAAACTTTTCATTCACATTATCAGTTCTGATTAGTTTTAGAGGAGCTTTCACAAATTGTCTAATAAATTTTCAAAAACTGTTATGCAAGCTAAACTCATCTAGGTCTCTCCTATTGCTTCTGTGATTTTTATTCATAGCTGAGAAATCTCTTAATATTTCATTTGGAACATTATAAAGTGTATATATATTTATTCTTAACATAAATGAGTTTTGTCAACAGCCTTCCTTCCTTGAGGAATTTAGAAATTTGTTTCAAGTTTGACTTCCGAGTTTTTTATTGAGATACATACCTCAGAATTTAAGCACTGCAAAGTATTTTCAGTAGATAAAACTTTCTGTTTGGTTGATTTGCTCTTAAAATTTCCCCATATTTTATTTCCATTCTGTGTCCTTTCCATTATCATGCAAAATATATTAAACCTTGGGGTTTTTATAGCCATGGATGCAGAGACCAAAAGTCCTGTTGTGTGCATTTTTTTTCTGATTTCTTGAGGGGTTTTTTGATAGACTAGCCATCTTTTTAGTACAATGAAAATGGATTCAGGATTTTAATGCGTGTCTTGTGTGCTAATGGGTGATTATATGATAACTGCAAACCACATTTTGTTAATTCAGATAATCTTTCATAAAGGCCTCTTTCTGCTGTTAACTAAAAGATCATACAGCTTATAGAGCAATCAACGGCTTTATTTCAGCAAAGACTGTACACAGTAATACCAATCAGGCCCCGCCATTTGAAATTTTATTTTTTAAACAGGCTTCTTTACCCTCTTCTTACCAAACTGAGTGAATCATAGTATTTAGTATGTGTTCCTCGCATACAGTAAAAGAAAGTTAACTAACACAAGCAATATACTGTTATTCCCTGTCAGTCCACATTGTGTAGCAGAGAGGACTGAACAGGTAAAGACAGTAATTATTGTTGATAGGCTTCACTGGTCTGGAGAAGAAATAACAAGATTGCTTATTAGCATCCTGAGATTTTTGTACCACAGTGCGTATTGAGATTTGTTGAATTTTTCAGCGTTTGAGTCTTTATTGTTATACCGTGAAAGAAAAAAAAAAAAACTTTTAGAATTTTTATCTACAGTTTTCTAAGGAGAAAGAGTGTAGGAGAAAAGGATCTAAAGGCTGAAACTGTCACATGAGTTCTGACCTTTAGGAATTTAAGGAATTGGTAAGATTCACCAAACTAACTATACATTTGTAACAAATAATGACCTTGAAAACAGCCTGAGTTCTAAACTACTTAGTCTTGTTGAAACGCTGTACCTACGCCAAAAAAAAAAGTTCTGGAATTGTTCCTAGCAATGTGTAGCCATTACTGAACCTGGTTTGGCAGATTCAGATGGGATTTATTCAGTGCACTTTTGGGGAAAATCTGTACTGTCTGAGACTTTGCTGCAATATTAGAATAGCAAATAAAGAGAAGAGGTAATTTCTCAGTCTAAGAGAAGATGCTTCCGACACACATTCCCACTACTGTGTTAACAGGGTTCCTGCTGCTTTTAAAAATAACTGTTGGAAGACAGTAATAGAGAGTCATGAAGACAGGGAAATCAGGTTCCTCTCAGAAGAGGATGCAGGCACAATGTGGTGTAGCTAATACTGCTTAATGGTGCTACACTTGATTGAGTCCTCTCTTTCAAAAGGTGTAGTAAATGTCCAAATATCATCTTTAATAGTCACATCAGCTTCAGTAAAGTTTTCTAATACGTTGTGGGCTTGTAAATCACATGTGAGCAAGAAAGCAAATGTAGGGTTATTATCTTATGTAAGCTATAGATTCAACTGTAGGAAATATAAAACAAAGAAGAGTGTTTGTTTCCTTGTTCCACTTCACTTTGTGTGAGGCTAGCAGTGTGATGACTCTTGGGCATGTCTTTCTCCAGCTCTAATATTTGGCTAAATTTATACTCAGATGAATTATATACCTCAGATGAATTATATATATTATATAAAAGTATTTCTGAGTCAAATCTGCTCCAGGTTTCAGGAAATGTTCTAGGTGTCAGTGAACACAACCTTACTGGTTCAATAAAGAAATAAAACTAGTAAAAGAGGGGAAATAGATCACAGATGTGGTTCTCTGCTACGTATACAGTAGAGCTATATCTTAGAGCTATATCTTTAGTATCTATATGATACTAAAGTATCATACTTTAGTTGCTGTGCATTAATCAAAGCCCTCAGTTGTACTCTGTCAAGGCTTTTCAGCAGAGCAGACAAACAGAATTTTTTCAGGCTGAAAGAAAAAGGATGTATAGGTAGTGTGGCAGTTTTAAATCAAAAACTGGATGAGGATGGGACTGTGGCAGAATGTAGAAGGGAAAACAACAGAGCTCTCTGCTTCCTGGCTAAAGGGAACCCTTGGTTAAGGAGGAATGGATATTGTGTTCACAGAACTACAGACATCAAGAGAGTGAGGCACAAATACAGGCCCTGGGGTTACAGAGAGATCATAGGAATGCATGCACATGTCAGACAAGGGGCCTTACACTGGCTGTAGTGGGGTTAGTGAATAGAAACTTTGGACCTCACTAGGAGGTGCATAGTATGGGCTCCCTCACGATGGATAGATTAGTGTCTCTTTTGGGGCTAGCTAAACACGTGCTCTGGTTTAACCTGACAGGTGGCTAAAAAGCTGCTCAATTCACTCCCTCCCACACTAGGATGGGAGAAAGAATTGAAAAAAAAAAGGAAAATTCATGGCTTGAGATAAAGACAGTTTAATAGGGAAAATAATGATGACAATGATGATGATAATGATAATAAAAATAATGTTCAAATAATTAGAATATACAAAACAAAGGGTGCACAGTACCATTGCTTACCTCCTGCTGACTGATGCCCAGCCAGTTCATGAGCAGAGGCCCGAGGCAGTTTTCTCCCTAGTTTATATACTAAGCATGATGCCACATGGTATAGAATATCCCTTTGGCCAGTTTGGGTCAGCTGTCCCAGCTGTGTCCCCTCCTGGCTTCTTGTCCCCAGCCTGCTTACTGGTGGGGTGTGGTGAGAAGCTGAAAATTCCATGGCTTAGTGTGAACATTGCTCAGCAACAACTAAAATATCAGTGTGTTACCATCATTATTCTCATCCTAAACCAAAACACAGGATGTACCAGCTACCAGGAAGAAAAGTAACGGTATCCCAGCTTAAACCAGGAAAATATCATTATGAGACAATATGGTTAGAAGACAGATCCAAGCAAAGATCTTCTCTTATATTTGCCACACACTACTGTCTTGTTTAACTGTATCCTAACACAAGTGCAGAAAGCTTTGATTTAGAAAAGTAAGTCTCTGAAACAGAGTGTAACTAATTGATTTGATTGTGTTATCTGCAATGTGATTTGGTCTCATTGTTTCACCAGATTATGTGAAAGCTGTACTAGAAATGAAAAAAACCTGAAGCATAACCAGTGTTCTCCAAGATGGAGGGATTAGGGTTTGGTTTTTTCCCCAAAAAGAAATTTAAAACTCGTGTTCTCCGATCATGAAGATTGCTGGGCTGGTGTTATTCAGATGAATGCCATATGGATCTGGATGAATCTTGGAATTATTTTAATTCCATGAAACATTTTCTGTGAAAGCAGGTAAAATTCTTCCACATGCTTAATGCTGTTTAAAGTTTAAAATGTGATTTTTTTTCATACTATCTGCATGAAATTTCAGATGAGAAGCATTACTTTCCAGCAACAGTAACTTCAATATTACATACATAATCATTTTACTCTTTATTCTCTCCTACAAAAAAATAGAGATTATTCCAGGATAAGAAAAATGTATTCTTTTTTTTATTAATTTTTGAAACTGTTGTTATAGCAGGTGTCATATGGGTATTCATGTTACTGGATTCATTTGCTACCTAGATTGTCACAACAGGGTTCAATTGAAGTGATATTAAAATACTGAGTTGTGTTCAATAGCCAAAAAGTAAGACTATAGCAAAAACACCATTTCACTGACATGAATGAGTCAAAATGTTGTCTTTTCTATACTTCTCAGAGGACACTGCAAAAGCACTTTGATTTTACCAACTTTGAAGAACTAACTAATCCATCATATTCTTTGAGATTATTTGTTATGATGTCTTCTAACAGTATAATTATAAATGTGCTTCCCAAAATGCTGTTCTCAATTATTGAAAATTGAGCTGGAAAACTACCAACTATCTTATTGTGCAGTTGGCATCCAGAATAAGGCACCTTGAACCAATAGCACATTTTTAAATTTAGATACCAGGTAAGTGATTGGGTGAACACTGAAGGTGGCAGATCTGGAAAGCTGCAGATGTGCACATCAAGTTCTGCATGGCATGATTTCCATCGTTTTGCTCACTTGCAGAGATGTGCCAAAAACTTGGAGAGGTGCCTGCAGATTGCTGTAACAAACCTTGAGCTCTTTAATGTTTAAGGGTACTAGAAATAAAAGATGTAGCATGTTAATAATAATAGTAAAAAAATCTGTGGGGGTTTTTATCTATAAAATATGTAAAAAGCCAAAAGCTTTCTTATAAAAGCTGATATCTCTGTTCTAATTCCCATTAAATTGACTGAATTCATAGATTTATACTCTTTGTAAATGGAGCATTGTACTCTTCTAAGTAATGAACAAGCATCTTTAGTAAGCATGCAGAATACTTGGGGGGCATGTTCCTAAGTTTTATATTTCAGTTTCTGTATGATGGCAGCAGCTGAAGAAAAAAACCTAATTTGTTGCCATGTTTGCTTTCCTGATAGTTCAAACTTATTAGTGCCCCAGACTGCAGAGTGATACTGATACATTAATCCCTCTGAACAGGGAAGAGATCTATAATGTAATTTAAGGAGCATGTACTCTAGTCCCTTTTTGAATTGATTGATCCTGGTTTTCTTATCACAAACAATGACAAGTGTTGAAAGTAAAAAGAATTTGTGAAATTAGAGATAAACTAATCAGGATACATTTTCTTTCTGTGAAATACCAGGAATGTTAGAGAAACTGCCTTCCTTTGTTAAAGCACTAGTACAGTTTTCAGCAGAAGTACAGGGCAGATATATTGATTCATTTTAGAGCATAAAATACTGAATGTGCTACTTCAGCTTTCAGCACAGATTTAGAACTAGAAACAACAGAGAGGCCAGTACAGGAAAGCTACACCTCTTTTGTCTGTGTCTCATGGGGTGTAGATCAGGAGTAGTTTCTACAATGTTCATGAAGTTCCAGTGTTTTAAAAGATACCAAAAATGAGATCAGGACTTGCTCCATTGTAAATAATGTAAGAATAGCAAATAGTTTAAATAAAGAACCACAGCTGCCCTAGAGTGAATAAAAAGTAATAATGTGATAATTTTGCTACATTTATTTTATTAATGTCACCTATATTTTATTATGATTTTAACAAAAGTATCTAAATAAAGAGAGAAAAAAAAGAGAGAAAGAAAGAAAAAGAGAAAAAGAACCAATACTACATGTTTAGTATGAACAAGTTATTTTTGCAAGAAGATTCATGCCAGACTATAATTTCTTTGAGTACTTCACCTGTGACACTATAAATAATACATGTTCATTTAAGTAGAGCTATTATAGACTACTATTTATGTTGTACATAATTTATAGACAGTGGTCTCCTAACATGCTTAGATAATGTTCTCTGTAAAAAAAAAGGGGTTGAATAAAACAATTTTAAAGAAATGAAGCAGTTACTTAAACTGAATTGAATCAAAACATGCATTTTTAGGGCACAGATTAATAACTTTTTAAAGGAATTGTATTCATTTCCCTTTTTCAGCCTGTGAACTTTAGTGTTTTGTTTTGGGTTTTTTTCCAATTGGCATGAAATGTAAGATAACAGAAAATATAAGTGCTTGAACAGAAGTCTGATTACTGCTGAAACTTCAGAGATCCTGCTTGTATTTCAGATGATGGTCAGATCCCAAGTTAGAAATACATTTGTAGAATTTGTGTACATTTTTATACAGGTTGAATGGAAACTTGACCCAAATTACACTGAAGTTGTAAGATCATCTTTGCATCTGTGACTAAACTCCGATAGGAAATTGTTTGGGAATTATGTGTTCATGTTTCCTTGGGGAAGAATCCTATTAAGAATATCTTAGCCGCTGTGCAGCCTGTAATAGCTGTATTTATTGACATCCAGAAGGACAGTGATTTCCTCCTGAGACAGCAGAAGAGCCTTTACATTGTAAATCTGTTCTAACTTTCTGATTTCATGTGTGAACACATGCCTCCATGTCTCATCTTTTCCAGGACAGTTTGGAAAATTACTTATATCAGTAATAAAATTCGCCGTTCCCTATGCATGTGTTTTCATAGATGGTTGTCTGCTCCAAGGTCTGGGTTTTTTTCTGTTTCAGACTGATGTTTATTTTATTGTTTTCTGGTTTTAGAAACATACTAGAGGTTGCATTGGGTGAAGTGTGTTGTGCACAGGGCACCAGATAGAAACAGAAACATTTTTAAGCTCCTTCTGTATTTATTCTCTCTCCCACAATTACACTGCATTTTTAAACTCCCGAGTGCTGCATATTTTTATCTATGTTGGTTCAAGTCTGGATAATGGTATACAGAATCTTTCTTTTTAAGGCAGCAGCTCTGTTTTGCCAGGTTAAGCAACAGAATAGCACTGCAATCGTTTTAGTGAGCATGAACTGTGTGTTACTTATTAAGGGACCAATCCAAAGCTTTCTTGAGTTAAAGTTTCCTGTTGACTTTGTCAGTTTTGGCTCGGGCTCCAATGGCTGTTCTATATACTTTCATTAGGAGGATTAAAATGTACTCTTTCATTAGTTAAGTGCAAAGTGAATTCCAAATGAGTCAGAATATATTTAAAGTATAACTGTCAAATCATCGGTATTGATTTAGACACTGTTAAACAGGGGCAGTGCTAACACACAAGGGTTTATTCTTTGTTCCGACTTGCTTATAACCCCCATTGATGATAATGGGAATTACAGGCATGTCCTGAAGGGAATGTGCCCTTTGTAAATTCCCTATAAGCCTTAGATTAAGGTGCCACAGTTCTGTGAGAGTTCAAATACTTTTTGTGTGTAGATGAAACTTTGTGAGCTCTCCTGTCTCCTACTTAGTATTTCTTGGAAGGTAGATCTTTCAGAAAGAAATATATCCCAGAGCTGTTGTCTTGTCTTTCCTTATCTGACAGGGAAGATGCCAAGAAAGTGTGCTGGGAAATAGTCACAAATTTTGTCCAAAGTGTGCAGCAAGAAAAGTTAATAGTTTGTACAGAGCTTTGACTGGTATGACAAATTTCTAGTGTAACAAGGAAAGATTTGTGCAAAACTGGTAGGAAATAAAACATGGAAATTTTTTTTCATACTAGCAGTCTATAAGTCAGAAACTAAAAGGATAATCAGAATAGGTTATAAACAAAATATTGTGGTAACTTCTGTAGTTATTCATATTTTCATTGTAGTTAATGAGAATGCACACTTAAGTCTTTCTGAAGTAGCCCACTGCCTTTGCCTGATGTACAGTTATGTGAAGTATTTAATTCCTCAGCTACTGTACTTGCTATCCAGATCAGAAGCTTACATGTTGTTTATATTTAAAGGCACTTTCAGTTCACACAGCACTGTAAAAACAGTGTGAGATGGCATGAAGTTTGCCATCTACAGGCCCATTTGATTTCTTCCAGAGCATTTCTGCTCTAATGGAACTTTAAGGGGGCACCCAACATGGGGAATATATGGACTAGGAACCTGTTGGTCACTCCAACTTTTTCCTACACCTCTTGTTTCTGAAATTCTTCTCGTGCTAATATTAGTATCATTTTCTCTCGCTTCCATTCTTCTCTACCTGTAGGTTTGAGGCTTGATTTAGTGTTTGCTTCTGTCTCAGCCCTACTGCTTATCCTAAGCTTAGCAAGTTTCTACCTCCATCTTTTGCATATATCTGGTAACACCAGAAATTTTTTAGGCACCTCAGTCTGGTTTCAAAACTCTCTGACTATCAAAAAACCAACAAAAAAATCCCCCCGAAAAAAAAAAAAAAACCAAAAAACCAAAAAAAACCCCCAAACCAAAAAAAACCCACCAAAAACCCTTGCAGGGGGAACATATAGGACTTGAAAATTGCTGATTCCTCCTTTTTGACAGTGATGCCTTAGAAGCACACCCATAGCCCTTACTTTGCCGGGAGAGGAAGGTGTTGCTTTTGTTGCTGTTCTGCTAATCTTAGGAGAGGAAAGTGCTGAATTAAGATACGCTGTCTCTTGGGTCACTGCTAAAATGAATATGTTGTATCAAATGGTACTATAACCTCTTTGTGTACTTTTGAAATGAACTTTCTGTCAGAGCCCTGTGGTCACTAACCAGCTTCACTGTTCCTACCCTGCCAACACCACCCACTCACAGGCACAGGATGCATTCTGCGCCAGCCAGGGCCCCTGTTAACACCCCAGTTTTGCTATAGACCTGCCTGCCCCTCATCCTGTCACCAGGCACTTTCATTTTTCACACCAGTTACGGACATAGCTTTCTGCTCTGCCCTGACTGATGTTCTCTGGCCCAGCAGCCAACATCTGAGTGTCCTGGCCACCTATCTCCAGCTGTGCTCTTGGGTGCACTGGGTGACATGCCTTTGGAATGCAGCTCTGCTCCTGCTGCCTCTCCACATTCTCCCTCCTGTTGCATTCTCTGGCAGGTTTCCTGCTGAAAAAATGAATCTTGATCTCTGTGATGAACGTGCCCCCTCAGGCCCCAGTTCAGGTATTGAAGCCTGTCTTGATTTCCAACACACCCAGGTGGCTCTCAGGTTTCTCCTTACTTCTTCCTTGCTTTGCACAAGAGGGTGGCTGCTGAATTCTAGTACATCCTTAGTACTCAGCTTTTTGAATCTGACTTGCAAGCTAGGCAATAGAAGCTGTGTACCTGCATCCTCTTGTGAATCTAGATATTTGTTCTAGGTCCTATTTGAACAATTTTGTCTTGAAGAAAGCAAAAACAGGATAGAAATGCAGTCTATCCTATAACGGTGTTACTTCTCAGGCTTGGTTTCTCCTGAATCTCTCCAATCTCACACTCTCTAGAAGTAAAGATGCTACCAAGAGCTATTCCTGAGAGCTTTCAAACTACTGAAAAAAATTACATATAAATGTATTTACTGAAGAAAAAAACTTGTTCAAATTCTTATCCCTCATAGACATGATTCCAATAAACAGTATCCCACCAGACCAAACCCAAACAATACAACAACAACAACAAACAAAACAAAAACAAAAAAAACCCACGTTTGGAATATCATTTACTGTAACAAAAGGTATACCAAAAAAACCTGCTCACTTTTAAATTCTATGAAAAGGATTAACACTACATAATTAAACACATCCAGTATTAAAAAGAAAATACAAGCAAACAATCAAAAAAGTGAATAAAACAAATGGTGTCCACAAAATTATGGAAGTTGACCATCCAATATCAGTGTACCAGAAGGTACACTGTGGTTTTCAGCATTTTGTGAGCATACTACCTGCATTAATTTAAACCCACTATTTTTTCATAAATTCAGTTTTTCACTACGGATTTTTTTTCTTTTTTTCCCCATTTTTAGTAGGTAAAGCAGAATCCAAATCCTGTAAACATTTCCCCATCTGTTAGTGGGCCTTTCTCAGAAGAGCTTTAACTTAAAATATAGTTTCAAGGGAATTGTTACCATTTGTCTGACTTGTCATGACATTTTAGTGATTAAGAGTTTTTGTTTTGGAGACAAATGAAAATCAACCAAGTAGAATCACTTTGCATATTCTGAGTCACCCTGCCCTTTGCTGTGTGAGGACAAGCTAGTTTTACTGTTCTGTGCAGTCTCAGTACAATAAAGTCTACTGTTAGAAGAGTCTTTTGAATTTAGTTGATGCCAAGTGGTGAAATGACTCAAATACCAATAAGCTTATGCAAAAATGTTGGCAGGCCAGCTCCAAATGGCCGGCATTGTTCTGCTAAAAGTGTTCCCATGAAGCCAGTGAACTTGCCAGTGCCACACTGGATGCATTTTTACTGAAGTGTGTATACAAGGAATTCATTTTCCCCTCTTTCCCACTTACATGTAATTGAAACAGAGATGGGCTTCTTACAATATGGAAGATTCTTTAGTGTTCCTACATACTGCGTCATCTAATCCATCATGGAATTTGTTTGGCAATTCCTGCCACATGACATCTTGCTTGACCTAAAAGAAAAAAGAAGTGTGCTGCCAACATAATTATCCTTTATTTCCTGGTGCAATAATTTCAAAAAGAAAATTGACACATTCTGTAGGCTTTCTGAAGGGAAAATAATTATATCACACACTCAAACCATCTTTTGAGCTTCTTATTAATTAACATCTCTATTTTGTGATGAAAAATACTCTAATAGAGCAAGTGGAACTAGTATTAATATCCTTGCAACAAAGTTATAAATCATATTTGCTGTGAGTTTTGAGTTTTTAAATTGGATTAGGTTTTTTCCTTTCTTTCTTTACTGCATGGATTTTTGTGAGCGTGATAAGGATTACATTCACGTCTTTTGGAAATACGCTTCTATGTTCACCATTCAGTTACTCATAAAAATAAGGTTTATTTCCCTGAATACTCCTTGGTTAGTGAACTTAAAGCCAGAGATTATTTTAGTACTGATGAGAAAATGTGAAGTGATCAAAGAATGATTACTTACTTTGATTTTTATATTTACAAAGAAAAATTGTGACTTTAGAAAATCAAATGAGGTATTGAAAACATTATCGAAAGCCATAGAGTATTAGAAAATAAGCCACTCATAATTCTGCTTCTGCATCAGCAAAAAATAAGCCAAATATATGAGAATTCAAAAAATAGCATATAGTAAGTAAAAAGGAAGCTAGTAATTTAATATAAAACTCATAAGGTTTTTTATATATATTATATATTAGTATAACCTATAGGTTAAAAATTATAATTTTTAGAAAAGCTTTAAGCATCTAACACTTGTTGAAAGTGTCCAGGATCTATAGAAAGACAGTGAAAATTGTTACTCATTTCCTACAGGACTTCTGAAAAGCAATATGTAGATTCCTCATTTAGGCTCACAAAACAATTTGATCCCAAAATTAGTTTGAGGGAGACTAGTCCTAATGTGAGGTGAGTCAAACACAAGTTATATTCATGATAGGATAAAGATAGCAGAATTTCCCAAGTTGGTTTTTAGTATAATAAAGTTATTTAGGTCCACCTGCAAACAACTTATTTAAAATGATTATAAATTAATGTTTCTTCAATTCACCACTTTTTAATAAACACTCAATCAAAACAATATATCAAAAGTGAAAGTGAAGACTTCTTCTTCTACACTACCAAAATTTTAATCTTTTGGTCTCTTATTTTCTTTTTCTAAAATTCCCATAGAATTATTTTGAATTAAAAAAAAAAAAAAAAGGAAGGAAAAGAAAAATTCTTCTGGGCAGCTATTTTATCCCTGGTTTTTGAACCCTTAATTTCAAAAAACAGCACTAGGTAAGGAATAAGGATTTTACCGAGAGTATTACCAGTAGTCTGTCTGTTATACAAACATGAAGCGATCAGATAAATTCATCCTATGGAAAGGACCAAAGCAGCAAGACACAGACTTACCAAGCAAGTGGCAGAGAACTCACAAGCTGGATCTCAAAGTGTCCAACTCCTCCATGCAGTTTGTCCTAACAGTGCAAACAATGTGAATAAAATTTCACACTTTTTTTTAAGTGGATGATAGAAATCCAAATCCAATCTTTTCTCTTTTCATGTTACTGAAATACCTGAAACTTATTTCTTCCTCAGAAACCAACTGATATGCTGTATCTAGTAGCAAACTAAAATTTTAAAAAAAAAGGAAAAAATGCTTGTTCAGAACAGTGCTTAGGGGTTTGCTTATAGGTGTCATTGTGTCTCACATCCCTGCTGTGAAAATCAGCTTGCATTTGAATGTGCATCTTGACCCATAAATGTCACCCTGGTCCACTGAGCATCTTGACTTCAACATTTCCTGTTGTAAAATGGACAATGGGATAACACTTCTTTTTCTGAAGGAGGGACCTGTGACAATGTGTGCATGTGTGCAGTCAGGAGAAACTGCAGCACTCGGGATTTAAAAGCATGTCATCAGCCACTGAGCGGGAGATCACAGGAGAACGAAGTTGCTGGACAGTTTTTGAAAAACACAAGGATTATCATTTCTGTTTCCAAGCCACTTCTCCTTTTCACAGCCCTGAATCCTTCTTGGCTTCTCTCCATCAATGGCTCACCGATGTGCCCCATAGTAGAGCAAGTCCAGCTGTGTGCTACAGCAACTGCCTTGAAACAATAAAGTAAGAGAATGCTGCCATTCCTGCACTCACATTGTTTATGTTGCAGGCCTTTTCTTAATTGCATGCATTTTCTACTATCAAACATCTTAACGTTCTGCTCAGAAATTGAGCATGCAATGAGGGGTTCCTGTAGAATAAAAGTATTTCCAGCTTTACACTCTCTTGATGATTGTATAACAGTTTCTCCTTTTTTTAAAGAAAAAACACATTTTTGCTCCAGAGGATATTTACTAGACAAGTTATGTTTTTTACGGTATTGCTTCACAACCAGAAAGAAGATCAGATTGCAACCTCAGTCCTTCAGTTTAAAGACCAAGTGCATAATTCTGTTATTGTAGGAGACAGAACTTCTGGCATACCTACTTGAAATTTAGGACTTCAGATTTCTTTCTAATGTTAAATCTTAAAAATCATGTTTGTACACATTGCTGAAGACATGAACAGAGTACAGTGGTTCTGAAAATGTCCATGAGTAACTACATTTTTCTCTGATTTTAATTAAAGTATGCAAAGAATGATACTGTCTTTTCAAAATAATGTAGAATTATTTAACAGTCATTTAACTATATCAATTGCTTAAATACCAATTATCGCTTTCCTGCATCAAAGGTATATAGGTTACATTTTTTTATCACGAAGAATAATCATGAAGATCAAAACATAGGTGTTTTTTCCTTCAAAACATAGCACATATGGTTTGATTTTAAAAGTACCAAAAGGTGGCTCCATTTTTTTGCATGTCTGCTTATGTATAGATAACAACCTGAATATTTTCATACCTTTTCTTGTACTAGAAACTAATTTTATATTATTTTGAGTGACCTTTTCTCCGTGATCAGTTTTATAAATGAAAGAGGATTTGAACATGTGCACAGGGAAAACCTTTATTATTTGAATATGCATCGTAAGTACAATATCTGATGTTTTCTCCAAATGTCTTCATTGGGACAGCAAGGCTAGAACCTGATAGGAAACCTGATATAAATGTCATCTCTTATCAGAATCTAAAATGTGATGATTAACACTAATACCTTATGCACTGAGACATTTACACAGATATTCTCCAAAGCATTATTGAAGTGTTTGATAGATCTCATTAGAGCACTTTGATGTCTCCATTCTTCATATTCAGAAGTAAAAACCCCAGGTTAGGATACAGTTGCTTAGATGGAGATGGAAGAAGATATTAGGGAAAAATGGTGCTGTTCATAGCTGAGTAAAAAACCTCACATTCGGTGACGGAAACAGAAAGATGTGATTTTAAATATACACAAGGTTTTGAACTACTAACTTTATTTTCATAACATGTATGGTTATATTTGGCTATATACATATTCATTTAAAGAATATTGCTCATGCAGGTTCAGAGAAATTAATCAGAAAAAGACAGACAAAATACCTATAAAGAGACAGGAAGTAATTTACCAAGAATCACCAAAAAGTTACTAGATCTTATGATTCGTGTGTTGTAAAAAGACCAGCCTTTTACAGATTGAGCGTTATAGGAATAGGAGATAAAATATGCAGCATGGCATAGTGTCTTTCTACCATTCGCTGTCTTGCCTCTGAACTTAATCAAAGAAGCAACAGAGGACTGCAGACCTTTTAACTGTAACAAAATTTGCAGGTTTTAAATCCTTTCAAAATAAATTACATCACCTGCTCATTCTTTTTAATTCTGCTTGTTCCCTACAAGCTGTACACTACTACAGGCACATATCTTTCCTTTGATTTCTTTAATTTGCAGTTTTGACTACTGAATAAGCATCCTAAATGTAATCATTGCAACACAGAATCTGAAAAACAGATGCCAAATTATTGAAGAAAATACTTGGATTTGTAAACGTTATTTCTACAAATAAAACTAAAGCTCCTTTTTAATACTGAACCTGAATGCAAGTCTCTAGAATTTGCAGAACTTCTTGTAAGTTGTAGAGTGCCTAGAGTGGTGTGAAAAAAAAAAAAAAGCTAAAACTTTTGTGGCATTCCAGTATAAACAATGGATTCTAGACTACTGGGTCTTTTAAAAGACAATGTGTTTCCTAAATGCTACTCTTAATACATTTTTTAAAAGTTAGTTGCACTTTTTTCTTTTTCCGTTTTGATATGATAGGATGATTTGAGTCCTCAGATATATTGTTACAGGAGATAAGTTGTAAGCAAAATGTTGTCTATCAGAATAAAAACCTTCTGAGCTATTGTAGTTCTGGAATAATAATAGAAATAGCCTACTTTTAAAAATACATCTACATGCACAATTTATGTGCAATTTAACATATTTAGTACTCCACGCTCAATTCATTCTCTTGAAAGTTTTACTTCAAAACAACTTCATTGTTTTAAGTGACTAAATTAAAGCTTTTTAGTGTTTCCTGCAATCTCCCAAAACAGAAATAAAATCAGTTTTAATTTATTTTATTTGCATACACTGTGGATATAATTATTGCTGCAGAGTCTTTTTAATTGTTTTCAACTAGGTGCTTGTCTTTAAGTTGAATTAGACTTCTAATTCTGCATTGTTGATATTCCCTTGTTAATTTTGACAAAGCATCATAAATCCAGGTATTTAGGCTTATTGAATTTTGAAATGAGGTGATTAGTTGGAACATGGATGAATGAACTGATGCAAAGCAAAATGAATTTTATGATTTATTGTCATTTACAAATTCCTTTGGAACTGTTATGCACAAATGGTAAAATGTATTAAGAGGTAAGATATAACAGTTATAATCAACAATGTAAAATTTTCTCAAACAAAAGTATTCAGGCAACTGCCCAAAAAGAGTAATTGTTGAGTAAGTGTTTGTTATACACAGTTAGTTTTTATTGTAGATCACGCTTTTGCACTCCAACATTTCAGTAAGCAGAAGGTATCTAAATAGATTTCCAGCACCAGTCAGTAATGTTAAACTTCCAAAGCTGTTACCATTATATTTTAAAATATTAATGTATATTAGAAGAGGCATATTTAGGATTAAATATAACATTTATCTCTTTTTTACTTTAATTTTATAATGTTTATTAGCTAAGGATAACAGCAAACTACAATATTGTACTACCTTGGTCTCTGGTCATCCATATTTCTGTTATTGTGGGGTTTTGGGGTGTTTTGATATGTTTTAAATGAAAAGAAGAGAGATTCAATAATTTTGCCAGTGAGGTACAAATGCTAAGGCATGCAAGTATGAAGTAAACCATGGATGCATTGTGATTTTCATTTTCATTTCAGATTTCATTCATTTTCAGATTTGAGTTATTAGAAAAGAAAGAAATCACCTAGATGTACATCATAATATTAATTTTAGGCACATTCTGAACATAAAGAACGTCAAGAGATAAGAGCCCCAAGAACACTTTTTCTTCATTTGAATTGCAATTCAAGGACCAAAACTTTCCCTGAAACTTGAATGAATTGCTGCAGGCCTCTAAGAAGGCAGATTATGAGAACCCTGTGTAGTGGTACCCCTGTGCTGGTGCAAGAAAACTTAAGATCAGACTCTGCCTATTTTTCTAAGACCTGGGTTCTTTTCTGTTCTAAAGTGGGAAGTATAAGAGCTTCGTGCTTTCTTACTTCTCTAAATCCTGCACGAATATCAAGGTTTGGGCAAAACATTCCGAATTTGCAGTCTTCTTTTTTTCATGCAAGCAAAATAACTCCAGATGAAATTTTATGAAGTAGATCTACTTCTAATCTAGCAAAATAGTAAAAACCTTAGAATCTTATTCATTAGCAACATTTGCTAATGAATTTCTCCAGACATTTTACAACCATTTGTAAAAAACCTTCTGTGTTGTTCAATAGAAGTCCCATATAACCGTTTTTCATATCTTAATTTTTAAAGATTTTACAGTAAATTTTATGATTATGAAAATATGTACAGATTTCCATACCAAAAGTAAAAGTAAAATCTTGTTATTTAATATTCTGGTTTTGAGGCCTTATGGAAAAAAAAAATTTGTCATACATAATGTTTCTAATTCTGCATTTGCTCTCTTGCTTTTTTTTTTAGCTTGGTGTAGTACTGTCTTGATACATCTGTCATAAAGCACTAAATACTGTATGGATGCAGAGCAACCTCTGGATGTAGCATATTCAAAGATTTACATTGTTTTCTGATATGAAAGATAATTACGAGGTGATCTTCCTACTTACAAATGAAAATATCTGCTTTCAGTTCTTTTCTCTGCTACTGGAAACAGCGAGAAGCCAAACCTTATGGCAAAAAAAAAAAAAAAAAATCTTCTGAATGGTTCCATCTCTTATCCTTGAATAACAAAATCAGAGAATCATTACAGTTGTAAAAGATCATCAAGTCCAACCTTTGCCCTTATACAACTATGCCCTCTTAACCATATTGTGAAGTACCACATCCAATGGTTTTCTAAACCTTTCCATGGTGGCTCCACTACTTTCCTCAGCATCCTGTTTCAATGCTTAACCACACTTTCAGTTAACAATTTTTTCCTAATATTCGACCTGAACAGCCCCTGGCAACTTTTGGCCATTTCCTCTTATCCTATCACTAGTTTCCTGGAGAAAAGACCAACCACTGCCTAGCCACATCTTTCTTTCAGGTAGTTGTAGAGGTGAACAGAAATAAATTCCTTTGCTCTGTCTGGGATGAGATCAGTGATATAACCACAGGTCTATGACTTGCATATGCTCATTAATTAATGCTACTGTAAACATTATTGGCTTGAAATCTGTGCCACCCTTACTCCCATCTTGGTAATTTATGGAGACATTGCAGATAATGGCAGGGTTTTTCTGTTTGCCAAGTAGAGAGGAATCATGTTAGACTAGTACAAATAAAATATGTGGTTTATTGCAGAGAGTTTTCTTGGACATACTGTTAGGACTCGATTTTGTCCTGCTTTTCTACGCACCATGTGATGAACTTTACTGAACCTGCAGCCTACTGCATATATTTATATGGATTCTGGTTGAATACACCATATGTTTTTATGCACCATTACAGCACACAGTGTTCTGTTGGAAATGTCTGTTCACGTGCTTTGCATTCTTCCATTTCTGGTGTTATATCTTCACAATTTTATATTTAATTAAAATTCATGCCAGACTTATTTTGTCAGTGTAGGAAAGGTGATAGTGTCTCTGCCTGATTAAATGATCAAATACATTTCACACAGAAAACAAAGATGCATTTTTGGGTATGGAAGCAATCATTTATAATCGTGAAACTTTTTTAAAATTTTATTTTTCCTCATGTTAGAATTGTGTTTTCAGTCAAATGTTACATCAAGATCTGATTTCAAGCTTCCGTTCTCAATTTCACTTTGTCACGTTTACCTACAGTAACAGGTAGCTAATAGGAGTCAATTCAATAACAGAAATGTTTAATCCCACTTTATTTTATAGCGATTTACTGTGAGGCTTATCTCACATTTACACGACTTTACTACAAGTGGTCTGATGCTTGTTCAGTTAGTTCAACTGGAAACTGTGGACCTTATAACAGTACATGTTTGCAGCAAAGCACAGGATACTGAGCCTCTCTGCTGTTTAGGGATGAAAATGAGATGTAAACATTACAGTTACTGAGCAATTATCCAGTGATCTGTTGGGTACAAAGTTCCTTAAAAGCTGGACTCTTTGCCTTATTCAAATTTAGACTCTTAGTTACCTATGTGTGAAGAAAACATGCTGTGATAGGACTTCCAAGGTTGTTTTTTGAACACCTTGAGAGAAAACCATTTTGGGGGGAAGGGAGGGGTGTGTTCAACCTTTGTTTCAAAGGTGAAAACTGTATCATTATATTTAACTGGCTACCTGCAGTTCGTTAGTGGAGGCATCATTAAGTAGTACTGGAACATTTGTAGTGTCTAATCTTTCAAGCATTTAGCATTCACGATGACCTCGTTAAAAGTAACAAAGGTCAGGCTTCAGTTCAGCAGAGTTGTCCATTCACCGAGGCGACTGGCACAGCAAAGTAATCTCTGTGTGTCACTTTTCATTAATCATGCTACTTTCCTCTTCACGAAATTCCAGCAGATAATTGTTACTAAATGCGATTTGCAACACCCTGTGCTGTGGTTGAAGGACCAGAAATAGGCAAACAGATAAAAACATTGTTTAGCTTGCAGGCAGCAAGTGTTTGCTATTCAAAGGTATCAATGCATAAACATTGATTTAGCCATGAGCTGACACTTATAAAACATTTGCTGTTTCCAGAAAGCCCTGTGGTCAGGCTAAGTAATATCCAAGGGCAAGTACTTTTACCTGTATGATAAGGTTAGATTCTATATAATTTGTCTGATCCTGAAATAAATCAGTTTTGATAATGTTAAGCTGCTTCAGCACTGCCATAGGTCACAACAAAGTACACTAAATTAAACATTTGCAGATGTGGTAGGAAATATGTTCCCATGTAAGTTTGCTTATGACTATATTGAACAAATATTTGATTAAGTTAACAGTTTTATACTTTTAGTTAATTGCTATTTAGTATTTTTTAACTAGTACCTTTTCCATATCTCAGAAATTATTTCATGTGTCTTCTCTGTGCACTGAAATTTTTAGGATAAATTTATCTTCATTTCCATCTGTACCTTGTAAACTTCAGTGAAAACTGAGCAGTTTTAGAAATACACCAATGGAATTCCAGAGGAGATTCTTACATGTTTGTTGTATGGCCCAAAGATGCAATTTTTTTCAACACCTAGACAAATTCTGTTCTGTCACAAAAGTTAAGCTGATAGAGCTTTTAGAAGTTGCTGTGGTGTTCCTTAGCAAAACACAGACTTTGATTGCTACTAAGGATATAGGATTGCATTCCTGTACTTGTGCAAAATCTTGGTCTTACTGACCATCGAGTTCAGAGAGCAAGAACAACAGTGAAATAAACTACAGTTTTAGTGTAAATGTTTTAGATCCAGCACCTACATCACAGAACAACTGGTAATGGAAGTGTTTTATTTACCAGTTTTTCAAATAGGTTAAACTTGCAACTTACAGAAAATAAATGAGTGCAAAGTCAAACTAAATTCGGGACTCAAACATACATCACATCTCAAATATGTAGCAAATAAGAATTTACAGCAGTACAATTTCTTCAAAATGTGGTTTTCAGATGGGGCTGGAAATGCCTGCATTTCTTTTGAAATATCACAGAGAAATACCATTTTTAGTTGCAGGCTTCTTATGTTTAGATATAAGTTGCTGTAGAGTTTAGTCAATTCATGGTTACTCAGGGTAATAGTACAGGATAATTCAGATAAAGTAAAACTGTTGACAATGCAAAAATGTGAAAATTAAATTCAAAGAACACATAATGTGAGAATGGAAAAAATATTTAACGATGCTTAAGAACTAATGTGATAAATTATTATGAAAAGTCTTCATTTAAATGATAATGGGGTCTTATGTATAGAGTGATCATTTGCCTTGAAAATGGTGAATGATGGTGCCAGATCATACATAGATAAGGTGCATAGCACTTCTAATTTGAGCCTAATTTAATCTGAGCAATCAAAATTGGCAATAGAATTAGACATATCTAAACTAATAGAGCTATGACACAAAAATACTGCTTGTTAGTTACTCAAACATAAATAAGTTTTTTGAATTTCATAGAATACAGTTTTCTCAATATGGCATTTCTAAGAATGTTTACAATATATTCACTTGAGGAGATTTTATTTGTGTTCCCCTAAGTGCCTCATTTTCTGAAAAAACCATCCTTTTTCTAATATTGGGCCATGGCAGTATTTACACCTTTTCAGATGCAGATGTGCTTGTTTTGCATTTAGTAACCCTCACCTACAAGCTATTTTTTTTTTATATGAAAGACATTGGAAAATTAATTTCTATTCATGCCCATGAGCTTCTATCACATTCCGACTTAGCCATCTCTTTTCCAGCCTGAGAAGTCCTGGTTTACTAAGTAATTTCTTGCATGGAAGCATTCGTTCTTGAATAGTGTCCAAATGGGATACTGTTACAGTATTTAATTCCAACTTAAGTGCCATCTGCTAGTAGAATATTCTCTGCCAACATTTCTCTCCATTACTTAATAAGAAAGTTAGTATTGTCTAAAAACCAAGAACGAGGTAGTTTCTAGTATGTATCTCTTGGCTTCTCCAGCAACTGCTCAGTTCAGTTTTACTCAAAAAAGTCGTCTGCTCTTTACTTTTATTTGGAGGAATGGGGTGTTAAAGGTTTGTATTTTACAGCATAGAACATTATCTCTGCTGTGCATTAACTGTTTTCAGCATTCAACCCATGGTCAAGCAACATGAGCAACTTTCAGTAGAACGTGTTTCTAGGAGGAATTAAATCAACAAAAATCTTACATAGTGTAAAAGAGAGAGGCAAGAATAGTTTAGAGAGTCTGGGGGGGCGGGGTGGGTTTTGCTTTTTATATATTTCATGAGGAAAATATCCGGCAATTCTCACCTGCTAATTCTTCAGAAGTTGTCAAAGTTAAAAAAAAATCCAACAGGCACCAACGCAATAGCTGACTGAATATTTATGTCATCCATTTATTAGTTTTGGCTTTATGGAATGTGGAAGAATGAAGGTTGGAGGTGAACTAGAAAGGGTTTTCTTTCATAATGGCTTCTGGCATAGATTTCCTCAGGCTAATTTAAGGCATCTTAATCTAAACTGAAATGTTTGTATGACTGCCTACATCAGCCTGGTCCAGTGTGCTATTTGCAGTTTATAAAAATCTGTACACATGCATATAGTTCTGTAGAACTGAACTTTTTCCCAGATAAAAATGCAAATTACAAAATTATAGTACCTTTAACTAGTATAATATAGCAGGTTGAGGTTATATTACATGGAATGTCTTGCCATGGATTGCTTCAGATACTCAAATTCTCTGTGGTTTAAAAAATCTTCTGTAACTTGCAGAATTCTGGGAGCATCTTATAGACTAGTGTTCCAATGTTCTCACCCCACAGCTCTTCCACTCTTGGAAGCAGGATTCATCATCAGCCTTTCCTGGAAGACTTTTACCAGAGATGTAATATAGTAATGGATGTAGCTGTGCTATGTTCATTCTTACGGTGCTGATTTTTCTCCTTCATAGGTACATCTGTCGCTATCAAAATTGTATTTCATGCTTCCCCTCCTTGAACAAGCAGAGAATGCTACTTGCTAGTGAGTAATCTTGCACATTGATATCTGTTATAGGATGAAATTTGAGGGTATATAATAGGTTAACTTTGGAGACTAACTTTTAAACCTTCTAATGGTACAGATGAAATTTTAGGTCAGAATGCAGGAGAGGGTAGTATGTGGGAACATTGCCAAGCCTGTTGAACTCAACTGATGCTTTAGGAAAAGTTTTATCTGGATCATTCCCTGACTACAGAAGCAAATTTTATCTGAGAGCAGTTACAAAAAATATTTTTAAAACAGAAATAGTGTTAAGATTTTGGGAAGGTGTAAAATGGACACGTGAATAGNTACAAAGAAATATTTTTAAAACAGAAATGGTGTTAAGATTTTGGGAAAGTGTAAAATGGACATGTGAATAGATTATAAATAAGGAGACCTGGAGAGTGCAAAGTGTCAAATATATGCTCAGCCAGAAAATGCATGGCATAGTTTTAGTGCTTAATAAGAGGGTTGGGATGCATGAAACAAATTTACATTTTCAGAATGGCAAT
>VWYP01002112.1:0-12197 GCA_013400435.1 Pycnonotus jocosus | reverse complement strand
AATTTCCAAACCATTTTGTTCTTCCATCAGTTAAACCCCAGCTTTCTTTACCCAAATCCCTCACTTCTGATCCAGGCACTGAGCTCAATTCACTCCTAAAAACAGAAGAACAAACATTTGGGGAAGCCTGACCCTCCCAAGGCCCCCTTTCATCTGCTGCATTATCGAATTCCATTGCAGGCATTGACCTGATTTGATATTTTAATGTAATTGTGCCTGGCCTTTGCTCTGATAAACACCTGAAGCAGGAATTCAGACAAGAAATTCAAACGCTCCGAGCCTGCTGAGGAGAAAATGCTGAGGGAAAGGTGATGGTGCTCAAACAGCTCTGCTCCCCAATCAATACAGAATCCATTCATTAATTAACAATCACTCCAGACTCAAACACTCACTGCTGCAGGAGCACTGCATAATTAAACCATGGGACCGAATTACTCATTAAAAATTCATTTTCTTTTTTTGGTTCTTTTTTTTTTTAAGCATTTGGTTAAAAAATTAACTTGGCTCCCTGAGTTTATTTCTGCTGGAGGTTACGCTGGGCACGACTACAAAACATTGCAGGATTTTAACTGGATTTGGGAGGAGAGGAAAGGAAAAGGAGAAGGAGAAGGAGAAAAGGAGAAGGAGAAGGAGAAAAGGAGAAGGAGAAAAGGAGAAGGAGAAAAGGAGAAGGAGAAAAGGAGAAGGAGAAGGAGAAAAGGAGAAGGAGAAAAGGAGAAGGAGAAAAGGAGAAGGAGAAAAGGAGAAGGAGAAGGAGAAAAGGAGAAGGAGAAGGAGAAGGAGAGAAGGAGAAGGAGGAAAGGAGAAGGAGAAAAGGAGAAGGAGAAAAGGAGAAGGAGAAAAGGAAAAGGAGAAGGAGAAGGAGAAGGAGAAGGAGAAGGAGAAGGAGAAGGAGAAGGAGAAGGAGACCCCAAAGCAAATATTGAATTTGAAATTCTCAAATGCAAAACTCAGAAAACACCTCCAGGATCATCCAGTCCAACCTCTAACTTTGCCAACTAAACCAAATCAGCTTCTCTAAAATCATCCAATAATTCCTCACAAATCCCTTGGCTGCTCCGCTGATTTCCTGGGATAAATTCCACACCAGGCCCCTTGCCTTGAAACAGGAGGCTTTAAATCCCTCTCTTAGTGCTCCTGCAGGGCTGAAAGGAACAGGGAACAGCCCCACAGAGATAAATTTAAGGAAAGGAGTTGCATTAGGAGCCCTTCCAAGGGGCTGAAATACAGGAATTCATCCTTTGGGGAAATATCTGGGAGTTATACACCGAATTTTGGGCTGTTTGGGGCAGGATTGACCTGGGTGCAGAAAAAGTGGAAATGAGGCTCTGGTTGGGTTTGGGGAGGCATCAGCAAAGGACACAAATGTCTGTGTCAGGAAGGTGACAATAAAGAGTGATCAGTGCCTGGCTGGGCCTCTGCTGCACTGCTCAAGGCTGGGAATCCACTTTCCCTCAGCTTTGCTCACTGCAGTTGAAAATATCTGTTCACCAGAGAAAGAAAAAGGAGAAAAGCAAGTGGGAAAGGGAGAAACAGAGAGAGAGAAGGAGAGAAAGAGAGAGAAAAGAGAGAGAAGAGAGAGAGAAAAGAGAGAGAGGTGAGAGAGAGAAGAGAGAGAGAAAGGAGAGAGAAAAGAGTGAAAAGAGAGAGAAAAGAGAGAGAGAACAGAGAAGAGAGAGAGAAAAGAGAGAGAAAAAGAGAGAAAAGACAGAGAAAAGACAGAGAAAAGAGGAAGAGAAAAGAGAGAGAAAAGAAAAGAGAGAGAAAAGAGAGAGAGGAGAGAGAGAGAGAGAAGAGAGAGAAAAGAGAGAGAAGAGAGAGAGGAGAGAGAGAGGAGAGAGAGGAAAGAGAGAAAGGGGAAAAAGGGAGAAAAGAGGAAAGGGAGAGGGAAAGAGATCCCCCAGATAATCATCCCCAGTGAAAATGAGTTGGAAAACCCAAAATCAAAGCCCTCCCAGGCAAAATCAGGCCAGGCCTGCAGCCAGATGTGGATGCTGTTCCCCAGAGCCAACAAGAAGTTAATGCTATTCCTTGCAGCAAATGTGCTTTATCATAAACCTGCCTGGGTTTGCACAGGTACAAAAAGAGTTTGCTCAATTGAGCTGACACCGGAGGTTTTATGGAGATAATAAAAGGAACTATCAGGAAAAAAAATAAAGGATGGATCCTTGCTGGAATCAATCAAAAAGCCTTGAAGAGAATAGCAGAAAAGCCAAACGAGTGTGCTCACCGATTCAGGAGTTTAGAGGAGGCAGGAAAATACATTTCAATTATGCAATCAAAGATCACTGAACAATCCACAGGCTGTAAAAGCAAGGGCTGAAATATTAAAGTAGATAAATCTGAAATAACCCCAGACAGAGACAGGCAGCTCGATAAAGACAACACCAGTGAGAAGTAATTACAGGGGGACAAGTGAGCAGTTTGGGAATGACTTCTGGGGGCCTCACTCGCTGGGTTGGTGCAGGAACCTTTGCTTCTGAAGGAATAAAAAGTGCAAAAAGGGAAAAAAAAGCAGTGAAGAAACAAGGAGGTTATAATGGATTTAATGGGAATGTTGGTGACAGGTGATGGGAGATGTGCCCCGGGGGAAGGAGCTGGGAGCAGGGAGAGGGAAAGGACAGGTGAAGTTCAAAGTCATTTTGGGAATTAATGGGAATTAAGGGAAGGGTAACTGTTTTTCTCTAGAAGAGAACAAAATTCTGCTATGCAGGAAAATGGAAGATTTTTAGAGGCCATGAAATTGCTTCTTCCTGGCTGCTGAATGAATGTTGATTGGTGCAAACCTGGAATTCCCTGCAGAATCCAGCCAGGTGCTGGGAGCTGCTGGGATCCAAAATCCCCAAAATCCAGAACCCCAGGCTGCACCTCCTGAGCTGAAAAGAATCCACCAAAGCAGCAACTCCTCACATTTGGAGTCCTGAGAATCTGGCTACACTGACTAAAGGCAATTTGCAGTTGTTAAATTTAATTTCCCATCAATAAATATAATTACCTAATTCAATTTCTGCCTCTTAATAAAAATGGTTTCCAATGTCGTTAGAGCCTCAATCCCCAATATCTGAGGCTGCTCAGGATTACAGGGCTGTGTAAATACAATTTCTGCAAGCAGATGGATTTTCCATGCAGATGGAGAAACACAAATTGGAATCAGTGGCTCTGGCGGCTTCCAACACCTTCAACCTGAAAAAAAGAGAGAAACAATAAAATTACAGAGGTTTTTTTTTCCCTCTATCACGCTGAGAAAGGAAAAGCTGTGCTCGTGCCTTCTTTCATTTGACCAGGCTTAAGATGTTCCTTTTCAGGGATTTAATTAGCTAAAATATATCCCCAGCAGGAAAATTAGGAGTGTCCTCGAGGTTTATTTGACACTCTGCAAACACTGGAGCCTCCTCTTGAAAAGGAGAATTCCTGCCTGGAATGATGGTGAAGGGTTTAATGGAGCCACTTGACCACAGCTCTGAGAGGCAGGAGAGGAGTTCTGGTCACAGATTTGTGTCAAAATGTGATTGTGACAAAAGGCCTGGAGCAAACCAGGGGGGTTGGGGTGGATAATGGGAAATTCCTTCATGGGAAGATCGGCAGGAACTGGGAGGGGCAGGGCTGGAGTCACATCCCTGGAGGTGCCCAAGGAATGTGGGATGTGGCACCTGGGGACAGGCAGAGTGATGGATGTGGGGCGGTTTGGGTGGGATGGAACGCTAAAAAATCTCATCCAGTGCCACCCCTGCCATGGCAGGGACACCTCCCACTGTCCCAGGGACACCTCCCACTGTCCCCAGTGTCCAACCTGGCCTTGGGCACTGCCAGGGATCCAGGGGCAGCCACAGCTGCTCTGGGAATTCCATCCCCACCCTGCCAGGGAACAATTCCTGCCCAAATCCCACCCAAATCTCCCCACTGTCAGCTCAAAGCCATTCCCTGTGTCCTGTCCCTCCAGCCCTGTCCCCAGTCCCTCTCCAGTTTCTTGTTGGTCCCTTCAGGCCCTGTGAGGCCACCATGAGGTCACCCCAACCTTCTCCTGTCCAGGTGAGCCCCCCCCAGCTCTCCCAGCAGAGCTGCTCCATCCTCTGATCCTTTGGTGCCTCCTCTGGATTCTCTCCAGCAGCTCCAGCTCCCTCCTGTGCTGGGGCAGCTCTGCAGCTGGGGGCTCACCTGGGCACAGGGACAGGGTCCCTCCCTTTCCTGCTGCCCACAGGGACACAGAGATCTCTCCTTGGCCAACATTCCCTCCCTGTATCCCATTTCCAAGCCTGGGCAGAGCTCCAGGGATCCATTCTGCACCTCAGCTCGGGAATTGCAGAGGAATTCAGGCACCAAGTGAGTGACTGCCAGGCTTTGCTGCAGGGATGAGGTGCAAATCCATCACTGCCACCTGCAACCCCACCACCCTGAGCTCCAGGAGAGCAGGAGAAGAGGGGAAAAAGGGAATGAAGGAGGCCTGAAAAGGAACTGAACCGGAGAAAACTTTGCAGAATACAAATCAGAGCTCAGCCACAGCTGCTGTGGAGCTTTAATTGCTTTGAAAGGAAACAAATCCCCGTGGGCTGGGAAGATGGGACAGCTTGAGGTCTGCAGTCATTTACCAAGTCTATTGTTCTGAGGGGCCTTCAGGCAGAATCACTTCTCTCTTTGCTGGGCTTCTTTTCTTCTTCATTTTTTTTGTCTAATATTATTTAGCTGTGGGAAGCATCGTTCCAGCCTGCCATGCTGGAATTTGTCATTGTTTTCCTGGCAGTTAGGGCAGAATGGGGATGATGATCCCAGCAGGGCAGGGCTCTGATGGCACCAGGCTGGGCTGGCTGGGGCAGGGACCCCCCCAGACCCCTCCAAACCCCACCTGCACCTTCCCAGCCTCCACTTCCATGGGCTGGGAATGCATTTTCCAGCTGAACAAAAATGGTGTTTGCTCCTTTTCCAGCACAGGAAGCTCTGTGAGGAGTTCCAGCAGGGAGGAAAAGGATGAATGCACATTTTGCCACCCAAATTCCAGAGGGAATCTTTGTTCCATCCCATTTCTCTGCCTGCACAAATGTTATTCCCTTCAGGCTCCCTCTCCCCATTCACTGCACCCCTGGCCCAGATTTTCACTTGGAAATTCGGGCTCCAAACTCAGCCTCAAGCACAATCCAGATAAAAATGGTAAAAGGGATCCCAGGAAATCATGGAGACCAGGGAGGAGTCCCTCGTGGGGAAGGGAATGTTCTTTTAATGAAGTTCTTTTAATGAAGTTCTTTTAATGAAGTTCTTTTAATGAAGTTGTTATTTTACCCTTCAGTCCCTCTGAACACCCGGGATTGATTCCTGGAGATCAGAGCTGAGGGTGAGCAGGGAGAGCTGGTGATCCTGTGGGATATTCACTCCCTGGGCTGGGATTATTGGCATTTTCTGCCAACCCATCCCAGCTGTCCATGGAGCTGCAGGGGGAATCAATCCCTGCCAGGAGGGGCTGGGCAAGGGGAGCTTCCTGAGGCAGGAGCAAAGGGATTGTGCAGTTTGGAGCTTTGTTCCTCACCCTGCTGCCTCTCCCAGGGAGAGCTCTGAGGTGTTTTTGCAGTTGTGAAGATCCTCCTCTATTGGATTTCTCCAAGAGCTAGGTGGAATCAGCTCTGTGAGGGTTCCACACCTCTGAGGGTGTCCAGCACCTCACAGAAAATGCCTTCAATAACTAACAAGATGGTCACACATGGTTTGAAAAAGCAAAAAGGTTTTGATAAAAGAAGAAAATAATGCAAAACCAAAAGAACAAAGCTGTTCACAGTGTAGGGACAGGACCCACACACCTGCTACAACACCCAGAAATGCACTGAGAAACCTCGTGCTCTCCCTTAAATATTGAATGATTTGGGTAAGGTTTTAGGCAAACAGCCCAATAAAGAATAATAAAGAATAGCTGCATTTCTGAGGATCAGACAGAGACCTGTCAGTGTTTGTGTCTTGGCCCTGAACCAATCATTGCCAGAAGAGCAAAGAAACTCTGAATGTTTTTTCCCTTAAAAGGTCCTGGGGTGAGTCTTAAAGCTTTCCCTGTGTAAAAACACCTGCTCAGGTGTGGGGTGCTTTACTCCACACTTCCCACTCCCCTCCTCCCTGCCAGTGCAGCCAGCCCTGGGCTCCTCCTGTGCCCACAGTCCCTGAGAGAACCAGGGAAAGGACCCCCAAAACTGCAGTGGAAATCATGGATCCAACTCTTCTGGCTCTGGCATTGTCCATACACCACCATTTGTCCCTCTTTTATCCCCATTTTCATTACTGATGAGAAAACCAGTGAAAGGACCCCAAACTGCTCTGGAAATCATGGATCCAACGTTCCTGGCTCTGGCATTGTCCATACACCACCATTTGTCCCTCTTTTATCCCCATTTTCATTACTGATGAGAAAACCAGTGAAAGGACCCCCAAACTGCTCTGGAAATCATGGATCCAATGTTCCTGGCTCTGGCATTGTCCATACACCAACATTTGTCCCTCTTTTATCCCCATTTTCGTTACTGATGGGGGCTGATGCCAGCTGGGATCATCTATTAACGCACATCCATCAAACCTCACCACAGTTCACAATTCCTGGGGAGTTTCTGTAACTCCTCCCATCTTCCCTTCACTCATCCTTTGTGTGAGGAGAGCAATCAGTGGCTCAGGACGAGCTGTGCCCATCAATCCCTGAATTTGGGGATCATTTGTACAATCCTCAGTCAAACCCCTCCCTGCCAGCCCCTCATTTCCCCCTCGCCTCCCTTAATCCTGTGCTGGCACCCCAGCACTGCCTGGCCTGGCACCAGGGGGGGTTTTCATGGCAAAGCCCACTCTCTTCTCTGCTTTCCCCCTTCCCTTCCTTTTGTCTTTCCCTTTTCTGTAATTTATTCCTCAAAGATAACCCCGGTGGCAGTGAAGAACCGCACCTGAGCTCTGACAAATTCCCCCAAAATCTCAGCCACCCTGCAATAAATCAGGGGTTGCAGCCAGCCTGAGCAGCCAGGCTGGAAACAGGCAGAAATCACTGCAAATGAAGGGTTTGGTTTGAAATGCAGCCAAGGCAGGGCCTGCTGATCCTGGGGAAATATTGCTCTCTGCATTTCCTCACTCGCCAGAAGTTTCTTCCCCATCCCACTGCTGACTTGGTGTTATCTCAGAAAATGTAAAGATCTGCTTCATTTGCCTTGGCTGCAGCTCTGCTGGGAGTTTACCTGGGTTTGGGGAGAACATTGGATTATTCTGTTCAGAGGAGACAGAGGCAGAGGATGGGGCTGTGGTTTCAGGGGAGGAGGTTTTCAGCCTCCCTGAGGTGGAGGATGTTAAAGGACATCACCCCTGAGCTCTCAGCTGTGAGCTCTACCTGGTTTTAGGGAGAACATTGGATTATTCTGCTCAGAGCAGAGAGGCAGAGGATGGGGCTGTGGTTTCAGGGGAGGAGGTTTTCAGCCTCCCTGAGGTGGAGGATGTTAAAGGACATCACCCCTGAGCTCTCAGCTGTGAGCTCTACCTGGTTTTAGGGAGAACATTGGATTATTCTGCTCAGAGCAGAGAGGCAGAGGATGGGGCTGTGGTTTCAGGGGAGGAGGTTTTCAGCCTCCCTGAGGTGGAGGATGTCAAAGGACATCACCCCTGAGCTCAGGAGGGTTCAGATTCAGGGATCTGGGGATTCTGTGCTGCTCAGAGAAGGGCAATGGGAGAAGGGAGGGATGGAAAGCCCAGCTGGAGTCAGGGATGCAGCACAGGACCCTCCTGAGCTGTCACCATCCCCTTCCTCACAGCCCCACACAAAGGCTGCTCCTGAGCTTCATCCAGCCCAGAGTGACCCTAAAGGGATGATCCAGGGAAATGCAGAGCACAAAACCTTCCCTCAAACCCCTGCAAGGGCAGAGTGACAGAGCTGTGACACCAACAGCTCCCTGTGCCTTCCCAGCCAGGGACGAGCTGATTCTCCAGGATTTTATTCATTATCTCTTGAGATATCCTCCAGCAGCCCTACAGTTTAATTAAACCCTCAAAGTGCTTCTCTTCTGGGGGTGCTGGCCTTTCCTTTTCCTCCCAGGAATTTCCCTGTACAGAGCAGGGCATCCCTGTGGGGTTCCTGCTCTGAGGGACAATTGTCCTTCCCAATCCACCTTTGTCACCCATCCCAGCACAAGAAAAAGCTGGCAGAGAGTCCAGAGGAGTGTCCTGCTCTGGAGCCAGCCTGGTAGAGCTGGGGCTGTTCACCTGGAGAAGAGAAAGATCCAGGGAAACCTTAGAGCCCCTTCCAGAGTAATTCCAGCCATGAATACCCAAAATTCCTTTTCTTCTTTAGCCAACATTTCACCACTGACCTCTGGTTTCTTCTGAACAGAGAAAAGTCTGTTTGCAGTTATCCAAGGGAAGGAACCAGGTTATCCCAGGGCTGTCCTTGGCTGCCATCAGACCATAAATGCAAACACTGAAGGGCTCAGAACCTGCCACCCCCACGCTTCAAATGCACAGCAACACCTGAGGGGCAAAAAAAAAGAAAAAAAAAGAAAAAACAAACAAAAAAAACCCCCAAAAAACAAACAAACAAAAAAAACCCAAAAAACCCCCAAACCCAGGGATACCAATCTCTCCTTGTCACAGGGTTTCTGAGAGCCCCTCAGCATCCAGAGATCTCCTGGCATTTCTCCTCTCCCAGGCTGGTGTTTCAGCTCCCACAATTTGCTGTCTGTCCCTTGGCAGGAGGGTGCCCTCACTGCGCTGCCCCTGCAGAACCCAGGCTCAGAAATGCCCATCAGGAGAGTTTATTGTTATTTACAACGATTATTATCAACCATCTCATGGAAAAGATCTGTTTTATCCTGACAGCCCCCAGGGCTGATGGCTCCAGTAAAGGATTTCAGGGTGAACTGGATGCTGTAAAATTCGTGACAGAACGGTTGGGTTGGAAGAGACTCCAGTTCCCAGAATTCAAATCCCATTTTCTGGGGATATTTGATCCCAGCAAGGGCCAACTCAACAAGGTAATTTGGTCCCAAGCCTGGGAATGCAGCATGGAAAATACAACTGCAGCTGATTTACTCCACAGCCTCAGAAAGCTTTTCACTCCAACCCTGGCAGACAAGCTGAGAACTCAGCCCAGGATCTCCAGCAGAGCTGTAGAAACAATTGATTTTTCAGCTCAGTAGCCAAATTGGAAAAGTAAATAGTTTGAAATTACCCAGAATGGGGTTTTTTGTTGGTTTTCTTGTTGTATTTAAACACAGGCTGAGCAGCTGCAGCTCCTCCAGCAGCCTGGGCAGGGGGGGATTTTCCAGCCAGTGCAGGAATGGTCAGGATGGATCCCTCCAAAAAAGGGGTTTTGTCATCACCCTACAGCCTGTGTGGGACAGGGGTGGTGCCCCTCTCCCTGCTCCTGTTCCCATGGCTTCCATCACCTGAGAAAAGCCAGGAGCAGGTGTTCTCCCAGCAACCCTCCTTCACACCAGACCATGGAATTATGGCTGATGATGGGATTATTGCTGATGGAATTATTGCTGATGGGATTCCTTCTGATGGGATTCTTCCTGATGGGATCCTTCCTGATGGAATTATTGCTGATGGGATTCCTCCTGATGGGATTATTGCTGATGGGATTCCTCCTGATGGGATCCTTCCTGATGGGATCCTTCCTGATGGAATTATTGCTGATGGGATTATTGCTGATGGGATCCTTCCTGATGGGATTATTGCTGATGGGATTCCTCCTGATGGAATTATTGGTGGTGGGATTCTTCCTGATGGGATTCTTGCTGATGGAATTATTGCTGATGGGATTATTGCTGATGGGATTATTGCTGATGGAATTATTGCTGATGGGATTCTTCCCAGGAGCAGCTGCAGGGATTGGCACCCACCAGGATCCAGGAGATCCTGCAGGGAGCCTGGAAAAAGCAGCAGGGAGGAACCGTGGGCAGGGAATGGTTTATTCCCTGCTCAAACCAACCAGACACAAGTGAGAGCTCCCAGCCAAAGCCAGCCACAACAATTAACTGTAAACTGCAAATTATGATTAAAAATTACCCCAAAAATGATCTCTGCTTTGAATTAGACATGCAAAGTCTGCGAGTTCTGCTTTATATTTATTTCGAAAGATAATGATCTCCTGAAGATAATAAGGAAAGCTTTACCAAACACTCGGAGATGCTCTTTCCAGTATTTTCTTAAAACTAATCAAGTTCGAAATCCCAAGTTTCCTTTTATGAACAAGGTCATAAAATGCCTTAAAAATCTCCCAGGAAATTCATGGAAATTTATTCAGTCTGGTATGAGAGAGTAAATCTCTGCTATGCTTGTGGATCCTTCCCCAATCCATGTACATTTTAATTAAGCCCATTAATTTTACAGGATTGCTGCTTGTTTGTTGCTGGATTGTTGCTCTGAAGAAAGCAGCCTTTTTTTTTTAATGGAAATTAAATTCCAAAAGCTTCAAAGTAAGTTTTTCTAAAAAGCAGCACTGAAACCAGCACTGAGAAACACAAAATATTTCCTGCTGCATAGAAAGCTTGGTTTGGCTTTTTTGTTTGTATAATATAATTTTTAAAAAATTCTTTATTTTGTTATGGATCCACTGAGAAAATCCATGTGCTTCCTTAAGGTCTGTGTCATTCCAGAGGATCCTGATCCATTAAATACTGTCTAAGTTTATTGGAGGAATTTCCATCTGTCATTGTGGATTCCAGGCCAAATTTCCTAAATTTTTAATCATACCTTGACCTGGTTTGATTATTTGATTAATAATCAAATATTATTATTGATTATTTGTGGCAACTCTTCCACCTCTGACATTCGATTTTATCTCAGTCTCCATCAGCACTCAAGAACTCAAAGCCAATTAAAACATCCTCAGGGAAAAACGTGTTTGTAGTTTGACAGATACTCCATAAAACCGCTCAGGACTAGGATTGAATGCTTTTAATCCTAAAAATATGGAATGGTTTGGGCTGGAAGGGACCTAAATCCCACCCAGTTCCACAAATTCCACTGTCCCAGGCTGCTCCAAACCCCGTCCAGCCTGGCCTTGGGCACTGCCAGGGATGGGCATCCCCAATTTTCCTTGGATTTTATTCTCCCTATTGACACAAAATCCACACAAAACCCTTCACACAACAATTCCAGCGAAGCAGACTTGAAAACCTCTGTGTTTTCTGTCTCAATTACTGTCAGCACTGGGAAAAAAAAAAAACCCAAACCCAAAAAACAACTCACTTCAGTGTAGGGACTTAAATTGTCAGAAGAATTCCTTGTGTCTCCATAAAGGTAACATAAATCCTGGCAAAATCCATTCTCTACCCAAAACAACTCATTCTCCAGGCTGTGTTTTCCCAGGCTGCCTCCAGAACCTGTCTGTGAGGAAAATGAAGAACGAGTACATGAAGCAAATCATAATTTACAATATGTTCCGAAGCCAGGCTGCATTTAAAACAACTGGAATTGGAGAATTGCTTGTCAGGGAAAAAAAAATAAATTAAAAAAAAAGAGAAAAGCTAACAAGCAGAGCGTGTAAATGCCGTGCATTTGTTTTGTTCCTGCTCAAAATGCTGGAAGTGTCTGACAAATCCCCATAACGAGCTCCCATCCCCAGGTGGAAGGAAAGGGAGACTTGTTCAAGGCTGGGGGAGTGGAAGAACAGGGAAAACGTGGAAAAGCGGGGCAGCACCAGCAGGGGCTCTGAGTCTCTTGGTGTGTTTTCCTCAGAATCCAAGGGATAAACTGATTTTTTTGTTGTTGGGGAAAAAGAATTCATTATGAAGAATGGTAAAGTCTCGTGGCTTGTTGTGAGGTTTATGCCCTCTGGCATTGCTCCAAGGGAAGGAGATCCCAGAATCCCAGCCTGGGCTGGGTGGGAAGGGAATTTAAAATCCATCCCATCCCACCCCTGCCATGGCAGGGACACCTCCCACCATTCCAGGCTGCTCCCAGCCCTGTCCAACACTCCTTGGGCACTGCCAGGGATCCAGGGGCAGCCACAGCTGCTCTGGGCACCCTGTGCCAGTGACACAGAACATGGAAAAACACCCAAAGTAGCAAAGTTGAAGGGAAATGTTTTGAAATACTATTTAAAATAAAAATAAAATTCCTGCTGACTAAGAGCAAAGCCAAGCTGCAAAGCCTTGAAGCTCTCCATGGGTGCAGAGGGAGAGCATCCTGAGGTATTTCCAGGCTTGATCCTCACAGGAGCTGGACTCTGCAATCCATGTGGGTCCCTTCCAGCT
>VWYP01002108.1:0-34468 GCA_013400435.1 Pycnonotus jocosus | reverse complement strand
CATAGGAATCAATTTCATTGTAGCTTGCTGTTGAAAAGTTAATGGGCAGCCATTTAAGCCCTAGACCACTTTAGGTTTTTCAGAACATCACCCAGAGGTTTCACTGCTAGTGCCTAAGGCAAGGCTACTGAATCTCTAGGCATCTCTAGGACTGAGGAAGGTTTGGATCCCAAACAGCAATTTGTGCAAAGATGCTGCTTACAGAGTGAGACAAATATAAGAGTTGTAACAGAGAATAAAGGAAGAAACTATTCTCAAGTGATGTCTCCTGCCACTCTGAATGTCCAGAGCTGCTTGTCTAGGGTGTGCTTTGTAAGGTGCACGGAGTATTGGCAGCACCAAGGTTCTTTGTGGAGCAGACATTTGCAGAAGGCTTCAATTTGTATGTATTTAGTGTATTTAGGTTGTTCAGCAATTTAGTTCTGCCTTGGTCCAATACCAAAAATCAAGGTGATTTGTGGTTTTTATGGTTTGTCAGTTGTTTTGTTGTTTTTGGTTTGGTTTTTGGTTGTTTGTGTTTTTTTTGGTTTGGTTTTGTTGTTGTTGTTTTTGTCCCCATGAAGAAAAAAAATTATCTCTTCTGTAAAATAAACCCTGAACTGTTCTAAATATCATTATAGAATTGCATCCATTCACATGGATTTTAGTAATTGGTCTGTATATGGAATAGAATGGAAAGAATTATAATGTGATTTCCATCAGAATACTTACGAAAGACTTGATCTGATACCATTACAATTCAATAATATTTTAAAACAGGTTATTTTAAAATAGTATAACTACTTTTTAAACTCCTATTTTTAATATTATTTAATATTTCTATTATTGCCACATTAAAATTAGTGATTACTGTTACTATATATAATACTTTTTAAATTTAATAAAGTAATTATGTCTGCTATCTTTGTAAAGACTTATTACTTTATAGTAGTGTTTAATGGTACTGATTATTGCCACAAATACTTTTCTTACTGCTATTTTGCCTACTGAAGATTTTCCCTCATTTGTAGTCATTAATTAGTATTAATGAAGCATTTCCTTTGCAATTGTTAATGTATCGAATGAAGAAAAATATTTTTAAATTGGTATTTGACAATATTACCAGAAAGACAAGAAAACACTCTTTGAGGAGTATTCTAAAATAGAAAAAAATTTATAAAATACATTTTTTTCCCTACCTGATATATCTTCCTGTTTGAGCAAAAAGTGGCTTTCCTAGTACCTCTTCCTGCTTATCTGTGTTTTTCTGATGAAGAGAAAATGCACTTGAGCACGTGTAGAACAGTTTCTGTTCCCAGGGAGCTACAGTGGCTTGCTTGGCTCCTGGCTGGCTGTTACATGTTGGGCTGTGCCTCGCAGTATCCACCCCTCAGCCTTCCCATTGCAAATTTGCATGCATGGCAGCTGCTGGGATTGTTAACCCTCCTCTGTCCTGAAGGGTATTCCATCGTGGCTTCTTGGATTAGATATTTAATTGGGGTGGGAATTATTCTTCTTGTAATTAAAGAACGATACAGAGCTGTTTAAAAATACTTAAACTGGAATGGTTGTATATTTAAAAGAGATTCTGGGTCCATTGGGCGTGTTCCACTAAAGAGAGCTGTGGCAGCATGGCTGAGAGCTGCCGGCCACGTGGCTGCAGTAGCCAAAACAGAAGATGTTTCTTGAGTGCATCGTTCAGCCTGCACTGAGTGCAGCTGCACAATTAGCAGCGTGTGGCATGGCTTCTCTCCCTGGATAGTTAGATGAGCACAAATGGCTCCTGTGTGGGGTGACACATTCAGTCATGGCCTGCCTGTAAGGTGCCTGGGTGTCACCTCCCGGACAGCGGTACCGGCTGTGTGGGGCTGCAGGACAGGGCAGGGGATGCGCTGCTGCTCCAGGTGCTCCTCGAGGCAGGTGAGCACTCCCATGCTGTCCCTGGCATGGCTGGCACTGGGAGCCGTGACAGGGGAGCTGCAGGGACACACGTGTCCATGCTGGTTGCTCAAGCCTACAGGACTAGGTTAGAAGTAAGCTGAAATAAGCTCTTCTCAGGAAGGGTTGTGTCAGGCTTAATGCCAGCTGCTTTGTTGCAGAAACCCTCTGCTTCTGGGCCACACAGCTCATAGACACTGTCATTTTCAGGGATCTTCTACTATTACAGATGTAGGCATTCTAGGCAGAAATCCTTCTGTGGGCAGAATCTTAGGGAAAGGGTGGTTAACACTTTAGAGGAGAGAGCCACTCTTCACCCAATTGCAGATGAAATCCCTGATTTTCCTTTTATACTACAGGAAGGCATTTAACCAGGAGGAACTATACAGAATGATTTTTTCTCCCTTTTTCTTAGTTGAAATAGATCTGTTTCAGGAAGTGTAAAACTACTTCCCTGCTTTGATCAATTTTTATTCCTTTATTTTATTTGGGAACACTAGGTGAATGTAGACTTTGCCTCTGATTTGGAAAGGTCTGAGTTATCTTTTTGGTATTGGCATTGCTAACTATTCTTTCTCCTGCTAGTATAACAATGTCGTAACACATAAAATTTATTTTGTTTTAAAACTAAAACTGAAAACAGAGCCTTGAAATGTAACTTCTTCAAAATATTATCTCTTCTATCATACTCATTTAATTCTTGATATAAAACAAGAGTTCATTGCTTTTGTGCTGGGAGCACGAAGCCACAAGTTGATACTGTTAACTCAATGCTTGTAATATGAAGTGTTGTTCCTGTAGTGTGGTCCAATTACACAATAGTAAAGCAGGGATGTAACACAGCAATGCTGCTTTCCTATTTGTTTCAGTAAGTTTAGCACAGCGGGAAACATGGCATTTTTCCAAGGTAATGCGTCAAGCTTACAGTTGGATGGAAGCGCAATGGAAATTATTCCAAGACTTTGCGTGCCAGCTAATAACTCTCGCTGAATGTATGCGACAATTGTCTTGTGAAATGTATTTGATGTCGTTTCATTTTGAGATATTATGGTATTCTAGGGATATTTGAAAAAGTTTCTCTGTAGGTGCTACATTTATGGCATTGTAGTTTTAGTAATCAAATGCAATTTCTGCCTGGTTAGAGATCATGTACACCCTTTTAAAAAAATCCTGCTATATCGTCTAAAATCAGAAAGAAGTACTCCATTAATTAGATCAAATTATGTACATTGTTCCTTCCAAAATGTCCTATTTTTTGAGGAAGAATATATCTAAAACAAAACCTTAACTGAAAATATATGCATGATAGCAGCAGAATGTCTCCTTTCTTTCTGAAGTGTGGAAAGTAATAATGTATCAGCCATTTGGCAGCTGGGAGAAACCAGAAATGTCGAGGCATCTTATTTGGTAGTCATTTTGCTGTAGAGACCTGGGAGTTGGCTAGGAATCAGAATTTTTGCAGTTGATCTCATTCTTGACTAGTTTTCACATTGCTTTAAAGCCATTCCCCAAGCCAGTAAATGGGTGTCACCCCACTGCAACTGTCTTAAAGATACATTGATATTCTTTACAGCTTTGAACAGTCCTCAGCAAAATATATGCATTTAAAATACCATGGCAGTGGGTTTATAAACAGCTCTATAGTGTGTGTTTTCGTGTTTCAAATGTGGTGAGGAGCAGCCACCACTTGTGGAGCATTAGCAAATAGTTCACAATTAAGGAGTTAATCTTTAGCCTCACTAGCAATCTTGGAACAGAGGGTGTCAGTGCATACTAAAAACAGTACTGGGTTTTCTTTTTGTGAACCACAGAGAGCTCAGAGAGCTGTTAGTTCCAAACAGGCTATTGAATGCTATCATAGGTAAAAAATACCAACTGTACAGCACCTGGTTTGATTTTATGATTATAAAGGTGAAATTCCTCCATCTCAGGGGCCTTTTTTTTTTTTTTTAATCCCCTCTGCTCATTTTTCACTCAGTATCCTTAGAATGGTATCTCACACCTCTTGCTCACAGACATTTTCTCTGTGGTAGTAAGTTTGGGCGTACAATAGAGATAATAATTACTACTAGTGTTTAAAGCTTTCCAAGGCATTAGTTACAGGCATACATATGCCTTTCTTGAAGCATTTCTGAATGCCTTTGGCAGCATTGATCCAGCAAATGGAAGGCTGGTTGTCATTGGCAGTATTTGTTGTTGCAGAGGGTGTGTTCCAGCTGGTGAGAGTAGTTTCAACACTGAAGTGAAGAGTGTATATACGAAAATAAAGAGCAGGGGAGATGCAGAGGGGTTAATCAGCCAGCCATCAGCCAACCATCAGCCTTGGCCCATGCTCCTGCAGGCAGAAGTGTCAGGTTGGGGAAAAAAAAAAAGACTACTGAGCTAGCTGAGCATCAAGATCCTGCACAGGTCCAGGAACACAAACTGAGACCGTTATAAATGGGACTGAAATTGGGGATTAATCACTACTGATATCCCATAGTAATTCCTACTAGCATCGAGAGCACCAGCAGATTCTCCATGCAGTTAATATGGTGAGCTTGCTGACTACAAATGTGTGTTGTGTATGTTGTCAGCATTTAAGGGTCCTTGTGCATGAGAACTGCCTCACACAGTGGGGAGTGAAGGAAGAGTGTGTTGAGTGGTCGGGGTACATGCTGATTTGGCAAAGGATATAGGATGAATTCCTGGGTCAATAGTGATAATGATCAGAGTGCCTTTCTGATGAATAATTAAGTATGAGGTGGTCAAAATTTTCCTCTCAGTAGTGACATAATTTGACATAGTATGTGCCAATATTTAATGAAGAACGCACATTTTGGATTGTCCAAGCTGGTTTTAGGCTCTTACAGCTGCTTTCAGAGCTTTGAAAGCTCTATTTTGGATTGTAAAAAAACCCCAACAAACCATTCCTGCCCCTCCCCCATTTGAACATCACCTGGCAGGGGTTTTGGGGACAGCAGTCACAAGAAGAGGATCCATCAGAGATCAAAACCACAGAGTGACAAAACATGCTTGTCCCTGGATATCCTGGATCAGAGTATCTGCTCAACACCTTGCTTTCCTTTGATGACTGGTGCTGACACTGAGACTGAGCTGCTTTTTCAGTAACAAAACTCCAGCAGAACCACTGAGTCAGTTTATGTAGCATGCTGTGATTTTTTTCACCTATTTTCCTTGCAGACAAACAAACATACAGTGAGAGAACAAGTCATTACAGTATGCATTTCTAATGCTACAAGTAGGCCTGAATTAGAACTAAAAAAAGAAATCCAAGTTCTATGAAAATAAATAGCATCTTTCTTTAATCCAAAGCCTCATACCCTACTGCTGAATGACTGGAAAGTTTAAACTTGGTGTTTTGTTTCTTGTTATGAATCACTCATTAATTCCCGTGTTAAATTTCATAATTTAGTGTTTTCCAGACCTTCAATTATTGCTGCATTGAATTTTCACCAGTAAATTTGTAATTATTTCTGTGCATTGTGTGGCAGTGTTGTCTTTTATATTTAGTGTAGAACTCCTTTCTGACAGTAGTAGTGAAAAATAATTTTGAATGTTTGGAGGAGAAAGGGTTGTACTACTCAGATGAAGTGAGGATTATTTCTGAAAGCATAACCTACACTGTTGTTGCTGTCTTAAATATGTCTTAGTGCTTTATTTGCTTTTATATGTAAAAATACAGTTTGGTGGTTAACCTTGGAAATTACTACAAGAAGAGAAAGGAAACTTTCAGCTTTTTTATACTGTATCTGGTCTGCAGTTGAAACAATGGGTCAGTGGCACTAAATATAGTCTGGTAGTTTGCTCATTTTATTTTACCTTTCCTCCAGCAGATAGATAACAGTCAATTAATACCTTTAACTCTTTTGTTTATTTTTTTAATATTAAAAAAAGGAAGGAAAAAAAAAGCAATGGGGAGGATTTTTTCTCATCATTGTCTCTGATTGCCAGGTTATTTGTATGTAGAGGGAAGATTCTTCTGGTATAATCAATCTGCTGCTACCCATTTTACTGCCAAGCATTCCTTCTCTATGGTGGCGTAATGTTACCTAGGGAACAGCTTAAAGCTGACACATACAGTGGTGCCACAAATTAATTTCACAGTTATCAGGATATAGGGTGATAACAACAACATGAGCTACTGTGAAATTACCATTGTTCCTATTGAGTTACAGTGTAATTATTACTTTTGTGGCAACTATGCAAATAACTCATGTCACCACTGTAGGATGGGATGTGCTTTCCTTTCTCTGATTCAGTACTTTGTGCTTCAGAGACATCTTTATGTGCTATAAACTAGAGCTCTGCTTTGAATTAAAAGCTAAATATGGTTATATCTTCACAAAAATAAAAAAGGTGAAAAAGAGAAAAGCAATACTTAAGAGACTAAAAAACAAAATCAGTTTCAGTCTGTCTATCATCACCTGAAATCAGGTCTGCAAATAAGTGATAATTTAATAAAATAATAACCAAACTGTTACTCTTTCATTCCTTCCAGAATCAAAGTTGGAACCTTCCTTCAAAAAAGGGGCTTTAGTTAGTTACTTCTGTTATGGGACATTTTCAGGTTTCTTTGCTGCCATTTTGATTTGGTAAAATGGACAGATGAAGAGATATTTGATTACATTTATTCTTACTGACAGGTAGGAAAAAAAAATTGTGGAGTAAGTTTAAGATGCTGTTTCCAGTATATAAGATGGAATAAATGTGTCCTTGGCCCTGGACATTGGACCCTGGTTAAAACAAAACAGCTGCTGAGGCTTAAGGATGGCAGAAGAGCAGGTCTGATTGTGTGGTGAAGTTGGTACAGGTGCTCCTTGTAGTGCTTGCTTAGAACCAGGGAGAAATAAACTTGCTTTGGGGCAGTTTACATGTTTTCAGAAAGGTAAGATCCATGAGGTAGTTTTGGTTTTATTCTTCTACCATAGGCTGAGATTTTCAATAATTCCTACAGAGAGCTTGGATGTACAACTCACAGTTAGTTATATATGGATAGATCATCATAAGAACCTTGCAAAATTTTTATTCTAGAAAAGTGACTAATGACCAGATTTTCAAAATTGCTGAGAATTCAAGAGCTTTTAATGTTTAAATATTAAAGAATGTTTTTGAGATGTGCCATTTAAAAAAACAACACAGCTCCTATTGCATGAAAAGAATGAACGAATGAAAGTAAGTCCATAACCAAGAGAAAATATGTGTAAGATAACTCACTATTATAAAAATTTAGGGCAAGATAAATTTCCCTGAAGGACAAAATTCTGATAACAGGCAAATTTTGTTTCTTTTTTAGAGTTTACTGAAACTTCTTTGACAAATAATCCTAATGGAATGATACCCTTTGCTTTTTCCCCCCAATTTAAATTCATAGTTTATATTTTATAGTATATTAAAAAATTAAATTGAAGAAAGCATTTTCTCATTTTAGTTATGACTTTTCAGATGTTCTTGTGCAAAAGACTGTTTTTTAATTAATTTCAAAGTATTGTTTTAAATTGCAAGTAGTTTCCAAAAGGAATCTGTTTGCTGAGTTCTTGTTTCACTGCATGAAGAGAAATACAGAACAGCTTGATGAGCCTGTTTCTGTGGAGGAATAAATATGAACAACATTCTGAAGGAGCTGTCTGTGTCCATGAGCATTTCTAAAATGTCTGTACTGTATCACCAAGATTTGAGCTGTAATAGTTGGGGTATTTTTCAGTAGTTAGATAGTTGTAAGTTTTTCTATAGAAAAGCAATGTTCTGTGTCTTTCTTGTTCTGGGTCAACACAATCTGCTCAGGTTTTGCACTGATGGAATATAGCAGTACCATAAAACCTCTGCAACTGATAATCTAGGGGGAAGTAATCACAAGATAAATAAACCTTATGTTATGGCTCATTTATTATCCATGTGATGAATAATGGTGGAAAAGCGTGTGGTAATTAATGGACTGGCTTCATGGAAAGACTCCTGTTTATCATATGGTTGTTGCTCTTTTTAGTGGTTTGCTGACAAGTATATTTATTGCAGTATGAGGAGGTCACTAATTAATATGGATATTAGTACGGCTTTGTGAGAATACTCTGAAAAATCTGATTGTTTAAGAATTTTCTCTCTCTGTCCCTCATTTAGATTTTTCAGTTCTATGTGTTGAAGAGCTAAGTCAGTATTTGATGCCACATTATTGCCCAGGTGCAGTAATCTTTAACCCATATAAGTTACATTTGAAAGAAACAGTTTGGGCTTAGCAAGAGTTTCTGGAGGATCTGGTGCAATCCTTGCATGCTTTGTTAGGAGTCAGCCTTGTGAAAGTAAATCCTCAAGGTTTAGAGGCACCACAGGTGCTCATTGTCCCAGTTTTGGAAGGCTTTGGGGATCAGGGTATTTGTGGTACTGCAGGGAGCTTCTACTGGAGCCACTAGTGACCCAGAAGCAGAGGTTCCTCAGAAAAATCCAGTGTTGTGTTTTGTATGCCTGATGACCCAGACACTGTTTAGGATAAGTGTTAGGTATTGACAGGATTTTTAATATATATAGATAAAATAAAGTTGTTGAGTTGTTTTTTTTTTTAATAGTGTAATTTTGAACTATATGAAAGACTCTTTTCTTAAAATGTAACTACAACTTACCCCCACAACTACTTGCATAAAAATCTACAGAAAGCCATAGAGCAAAAATCAAGAATAATTTTCTTGCAAAATAGGTAGCGTCAATTATTTTATTGCTTTTGGTGTAATTTATTTATGGTTTCTTAGCTTTACTAGACAAATAATTGTAATTCTGTGCTGCATGTTGAGATAGATGTTGTTTTAAAACAGCAAAGAGGTTTAGATCTCTTCCTGTGTTTTCAAGTAAGATCAGCTTCTTCCCAGCTCTCTGCTGGTTATTTTGATGGATTTCTTCCCCCTCATCCATGATGACCACTTTCAGATATCCTAATAGAGATACAGGCTTTTTTTGGTGTTAGGCAGGTAATTTTGTCCCCTTTTGTTCCTTTTTTTAAATTCTTTTTTTGTCTCCAGGTTACTTTTTAGTAGTTTTGCATGTGTCCCACTAGCACTTCATTAGCAAAGAGGGATTGAGCCAAGTCCTATAGTGTAATCTTTCTTCCTTTGTTTATGGAATAGCTGTAGGAAAGGTGGTAGCTTTCAGACTGATCTTCTATTTTCTTCTTCAATCTCTGTGTGATTGATGAGTGGTCAAAGTTCTCAGCAGAAGCAGCCTGAGGACCGAGGTCCAGCCCTGCCTGCCAGGGAAGCAGATTAGGATGTGGTAGTTTACAAAGGGTCAAACCCTCAGTAATAACTGAGTCACTCAGTTGAGCGAGCTGCTCAGAGCTGCTGCATGGTCAGTCTAAGCCTCTGAAGGGAGGTCTGTAAGCAGAGTCCTGGGAAGGTCCTTTGACAGGTTCGTGTGACCCTGTCACACACAGGCAGCCTAATCTGAAGTGGGAATATAACCTGAGCTATAGCAGGCACTGTAAGTACAGATAAGTGGATGTGGTATTGGAATGGTGGTGTGTAAAGGTGAGTAAAGCCTTTCTCAGGAGTGTCTCTGGAAAGGGTATCACAGGACAAGATACCTGTTGGTTTTATGTTTTCACTACTGACACCACTTTTTGCTTCATGCTGTGACTTTCTCCTGGAAAAAAATGAACCATGGGAGAATGGCAGAAGTCCTTAGTTGTGGTTCACTTGATAGAAGGTGAACTTTTAATGTGAAATTTGCATGCCCCTTCCTGGTTGTCACAAGTGCTGACACTGAAAGCACCTTGGCCATGTCCTTACTTGAAAAAGCTTTCCTTGGAAATTCCACCTTCTGGAAAAGACTTAAAATGGTTCAACTGAAATTGTGGCTCTTTACCAGATTGAAAACTCTGGTCTTCTTGTTTCGAAATAATAAACCTGTTATTTCTTTACGCAGGGCCACTGAAAATTAACAATTATCATCTGTGCTCTGAGGAATATAAATAGTTCCTCCAGGGAAAAATACATAAATCAGTGCCAAATCTCACTAAATTAAAAAAACAAATAACCTATTTCATTTTGGCAGGGTTGATAATGTTCTGATCCTTGGCTTCAGGGCCAACATATTTTTCTAGGTCTACATAGAAAGATGTTCATGTCATTTCTGCCTCTACAGTAAATAAAAAGCTGGATCAGCTCTCCTATGTTGTCTGTAATGAGTTCCAACTGGAGTACTATCCCTCCATCCTTGGCAGCTTAGGCAGCTTTTCAGTGGAGAATTTTCTGTTTTTCAGAAAGCAAGATTTTTAACCTCTTCATTGCTCAGAAATGTACAGACAATGTAACAGAAGAGATTACCTTAGAAACTGCATCAAAGCTTTGAGATTTATGAACATTAGTATATTTTGTATTTAGCCAGAAGAGTTCTTCACATTCTGACATGTCTTATTTCTTGTTTGGGCAATTGACTTTCAGTTTTATTCTTTGTTGTAAGGTTGAGGTTCTGGGATTCTTTGCATCAAATAAATACTAAGAGCTGTCTCATACCAGCCACTTCTATATGATATAAATTTCTTTATCTCTTTCTCTTTCCCCCTGCCTCACAATTACTTTGCTCAGTGGTTTTTGTTAATATTTTTTCTCATTGAAGTACTAAAGCCTACAAGAAGTTTGTTCATGATGAAATGATTTGCCTGGTCAGTTCACCTCTGACCAAGGCAACAAGCTCAGCAGTAATGAAGTTTTAACTGAAGGCAATGTATGGCATTGTATATCAAACAATGCCAAATGGTTAAAATTGTATTAGAGCAAAAGTATGATCTATACCAGCTTCCCTAGGAAAATACATGTGATTAAGGAATTCCTTGGGAAAGAATGAACCCTTTTCATTGTCCTTCACTAAGATCTGTGACAAGCTTGCTTTATCTTGTCATTTTGCCAATTTTCTCATGGTGCGAAATCAGATCTGGCACATCAGTGTGCTGCTTTACAGCTGGGAATTCCTTCCCTGAGCACATGTGGAAGACTCAGCAAAGTCCTGAGCACTTTGGCCAACAATGAGAAAGCTCTTACTCTTGCATTTAATTTTAAACAAAGCCAAATTCTTATGTTTAAACTTGAACATGAGCTTCAGTGTGTTTACAGCAGAGAGCCACAGTGCATGTGTTGGTAAAGGTGATATCTGTACTGTGTGTTGCATTTATGTTGGCTCATGGACACAGACTCCAGCCCTAGGAATTCAGCTGTTGCTTCTTTTGAGATGATGCCTTGCCATGTGGCCAGTGACCTGCCCTGAAGCAGCTTGTGTGCTGGAAGTTCTCAATGGATCAATCCCGAGTTTCATCCAGAGACTACCTGCTAGGAACACTAATACTCATGTAACACCGTGGATAGTCCTGATCTTATGTGAGTACATTTCTGTGAGGAGTAGGATTAATAATTAATGCATGTTCCCTCTGTGTAAAACAGGATAATCTCTGACAGATGGTGATTTTTAACAAGCACACTGCAGCAATTCAGATCAGGCTAAGTGGGCTTTTTCTGTGCCTCAAAACTAAATATGCTTACATGGAAGTATGGAAAACCTGCCTGGCTTTCTTGTACTCTGTTACTAGTTTTGGATCATGGATACACTGGATTTTTGAGAGGTTGTAATAATAGTGGTAGTAGTGTGATTTTGTCAAATTTCATGGCATTATAAAAATGTCTGAATACTTCCTGTCAGTAGGTGAACAACTGAGAGAAAAACCAAATTGCTACCAATAGTAGAAACTAATTTTAAAAAGTCCGTCAAAATACTTTTTTATCATTTTTACTATTATGCATAATATAAACATGCAAAAGTTGGGGGTTTCATTCCTTAAATGCCTTCTATAGTGTTTTTGAGGAAACAAGATATTTAATCAGATCTTAATCTTTTTTTGCTGTGAAATGTTCCCCAGAGATTTAGAGGTCAAACTGGGCACCCATCAGCACAGGTCAAGCTGTGCTGGTCTCTAAGGGAAGGTCATCTGTCTCTTTCTGAAAGCTGCAGAGATACATGTTAATGAATGATGGAATGGTTGATGTGCTGTCAGGTGCTCATCCTGCATCAGCAGCAGGCTGATGTACTAGAAAGACTGCCTGTTATGCTATAAACGTGTTGTATATTTAGATTTTCTCATTGTATGTAAAGAAGTGTTATAAAAAAGCATGCACCATTGCAGACTTCAGATGGTTGGGTGTCATTGCTTAAATGAAGGCTTTGAATCACAAATGTATGTGCAAGTAGCTATTTTCTTCCATTTGTAAAATACTCAGCTAACTATTTCTCAGAATGAGTAATGTACCATATATAGCACCAAAACAGTGTCTATAGTGCTTCGTATCATTCTAAGCAGAAATAGATATGTTTATTGAATACAGCAGCTAGTTTGCATCCTTGGAAGTATCCATTTGGACCGTCTTTCTCTGGAAATGGAATTTCTGAAATGCTGCACATCTGTTCAACAGAATATATCTATTTTTCAAGTTTATTGAACAGTATATAGTATTTTTCAAAGAAATGAACTGATGATTTAATCATTTTTTATATTGAGGAGGCTGAGAACATGTGAGAATATCTTTCAGATTACCAGGTCAGATAAAGTACCTGGTAGTTATGAGAAACTGGAGGGGAATTATTAAAGTCACTTAAGAGTTGCCACTTCACCTTCCTAAAGCCCAGCCTAAAGGCTGCCAGAGTACTTAGGCTGCACTTCCAAAAAAGAGGTGCTCAGCGCTGGACTGTCCAATAGGTTTCCAAATAGGCTCTTCCTGTCCCATGTTGGTTCAGTCCCTACAAGTTAACCAAGCCAGATTTACAGAGGGAGCTTAGAAACCCTCTGATACTGAAAGCTAGGTTAGAGGTTTACCAAGTATTTCACTATTAAATATATGAGTTCAAATCCCTGCTCTTCCTGATTTTAGGTGCCTGAATTTAGAACTTTCACAGCTTAGGGCTTGAACACAGGTTGTCTGATAATGGTTGCTATGAAACTGTTTTGATTTTTTTTTTCTATTTTCAGATAGAAAAGCAGAGCTTAAATTTATTTCCTCGTGAGCAAGTGCATAGTGGTAAACTTTGCTAAAGGAAAGGCATGGCTCTGGTTTGTTTCTGACCCTGTCACATATTTAACAACTAAAGTCTTAGCAGCCAGCACCTTGGCTGGTTTTTTGAGAATTTGTTGCATATACTCCTATCTATTCTGTCCATTTATTTAGTGTGTGTTAGGAGCCTGAATATCCAAGTTGGGTTGAAGAAGTCAGCTTTAGTTAACTTTGAGTCTTCAAAGCCCAAGTCTTGCCTTTGAAGATGAAACAGCAGTCAAGAATACTGCTTCAATACTTGCACTTTGAATTCATGGAAAAGGAGTAGCACGTGCCTGAATGACACAAAAGATCGAGCAGTCAAAATAAAAGCTAATTCTCTGAATGAGAGGTTATACTGCTGAATGTAAGATTTAGAAGGTAGGATATTTTAAAATATCTCAAAAAGTTCTGGAATGGTGAGAAGAGCCAATCTTACTAATGTATCTTCAAGCCTGACCCTGTAATTAAAATCGCTTGGGTGATTTGAGGAAAGGTAATTCTGATTTGTGTGGCAATGCAAGTAGGTATGTTGCAATTCTCAAGATAACTGTTATCATTCTAGTCCTGTTTGTGTTGAGGTGAATTAGAAACAGCTCAAGGGGATATCCTCTAGGATGGCTGGGTTCAGTTTAGACTTCAAGGCCCCTTAGATTGTATGCGCAAGTATTTCTTATGTACCCATTCACGTCTCTCTTGTATACCAAAGCCTGTTTTTCAGAAGTTGTAAGCAAGTGGAAAAGGATAACCAGAGACAGTCTAAAAGCTGTGTTGAAAATTACATATCTGCCAGGAACTCCCAAGCACCTCCCTGCCTTGGGCATATTTGAGCTCTTACTCTTCTTGATTTAATAATTTGATTCAAAATCTTCAGATGAGACTGGATCAATAACTGGGTGTCTGCATGGGTAACTGACTTTGTCTCCTTGGAAGTAAATTAAGATTTAGTTTTGTATTCTCTGAGTTTTGAATACACACATCTTCTAACACCTTGTTTCAAATAATAATTTCAGTATTAGCATTAAGTCATCAAAATAATTCCTCTGGATACATTACTTGGCCCTGGACCATGGGAGAGAGATTTTATGATAGAAGCCATCCCAATGTCATCTCTCTTTTAGGCTGCTGTGGAGATTTGAAGCAGCATAAGGAATGAGTGGGAGATGTGTGTGCTGCCTTCCGCTCTGATATCTCTAGGATGAGGCTGTGTAAGGCCTGATGATTGCTTTAGGTGTATGTGTTATTAGTTTATAGTATGTGTGGTGTATGGATGTGTTTAGTAAGTGATCGTATCACTGGATCTACTGGACAGAGACTGGAAGTGGAGTCTGCACTGAATAGTGAGAATTGTAGCAGACAGATCCAGAAATACTCTGCATTGCAGAGCCATGAGTGAAAGGGATAGCACAGTAAAGCAGTGTTCAAAAAAGGAGAGGTGTGTCTGTCCCCTCCATGTGAGCTGAGTATGATAATGTGGTACTCAACAAGTAATGGTGCTATCTACAAATTCACTAATCTCTAAAATCTGTTGTCTCTCTTTGGTTTTGCATTACCCCATTGGGATCAATGGGTGATTGACTATAATAGATTGACAACTGTTAGCTTAACCTACTGTGTTTACAGATTGAGATAAGGAAAAGAAGTTGATCATCTCTGCAGAGTAAGTTTCATAAGTGTTTTACATCTGAAAGACTGCTCTTACCTTCTAGAAAATATTTTCAAAATTGTAACGTCTACAGATTTTTGTAGAACCATAGTCTGAAATCTAGTTTCTTTTTCCTGTAGAAGTAGATTGATTTGTAAGAGTATAAAAATTTTTCAAATTCCAAGTTATTTTAGTACATGGCATTAGTAGTACACTTTTTAGTATTCAATTTAGTTATTGTAGCACTGTGGAAATGCTCAGAGAGTATTTTCTGTAGAGTTAGGGAGAGCCTAACAGCAGTTCATTGTAAGAACAAGGAAGATTGTTCTTGCTGCACTGATTTGCAGCAAGATTATTAAATATTATGAGACATGCTAGGATATTCTGTTATTGCAGTGGATCTGGGAAACACATTGAAGTTACCAGCCTTGCACTCTGTTTTTATTTCATAGCACTCTGGTATTGTGAAGTTGAGGGAAACAAGTTCTTCACTTTTTGTTACTCCAGATATTCCTGGGCACGTTGTTGATGAAAATACCTCTCTCATGAATGTGTGCTGGAGTGCTAGGGCTTTGGAAAGGATTTGAGTAAATAATAAATGAAAACTTAGAAGTGATGATACTGCTTTGTAGCTTTTCTGCCACTGCAGTGTAGTTTGTCAATATTAGCATTTATTTCCATACAAACAAATTGGATGGGAATTTAACCTGGAAAAGTGATTATTATTATTAGTATACCATTGTGAAAGAAATCCCAATGGCCAATATTTTAAGCTTTTGCTTGTTATTTTTTGTGATGGTGGTGTGGTATGATATGGCCTTCACATAGGAAAGGCTGCAGTGCTTTCTTTGTACTAATCCTGCTGAATTTATAGCTCTATAACTNGTATGATATGGCCTTTTCGTAGGAAAGGCTGCAGTGATCTTTGTACTGATCCTCCTGAATTTACAGCTCTATAACACACTTTGGGGGAGTTTGTGATGCTCGTCTTGCAACTGGGATATGCTTTTCAAACCATTGGTCCTTTGTTCCAAGATTGGACTGGTGAAGGATGAATGGTTTTCTGTTGAGTCCAGTATATCTTTATTGGGTTCTTGTACTAATGTTTTTTCATTATTGCACACATTTTTGCTTACAGTTAGTAGACCCACTGAAAAGAGAAGTCATGAAAATAAGTTCATGAAATAAATATTTTTCAGCTTTTTGACTGTGGTTTTAAACAGCAGTCCTTTTAAAATTTTTGTGTTTAAATCAAAGATACTGCACAGTTAGACAGAAGTTACAGTGTCACCACGAATGGTATGATTTTGTTAGTGGTATATCTGCCACTTGAAACAATTGCCAAATCAAGGTCTACACCCACGTGACAAAATTAAAAGCTTTAAGTACATCTCACTAATGAATTCTGATATTTTTATCATATGGTAGGTCTGTTCTCAGTACAGATTTCCTTGTGTTGCTTATGGACTGTATTTAATAGGAGGGAGTGTGGGTTTGTACAATGCTGCTGTCTGGTGCAAGTCAGAATATGCCTCCTCCTGAGCTGACAGCTGCTGCAGTAATGTCAAGAAGACTCCATGTTACCTTCCCTGTGGCTTCTCCAGGTGCTACAATGCCTGAAGGAGGTAGAACTTTTACAGATGTTAGCATCTGCAGCAGAGTAGGGCTCTGTTGATTAAAACTTGAATAGTCTAACCACCTTAGCAGTAATTAACCCATAGTACTTGTGCACTATGAAAATGACATTTCATGTTACCAACAGCTTCTTTCTTCCTCCTCCTCCCTCTGTGTTTTAAAATAAATTGTCTATTTCTTCTACTGGTAGAAACTCTTGACTGTTTTTTTTTTTGTTTTTGTTTTTTTTAATATTTTCAAACTACTGTATGCAGTCATACTTTGAAAAATAAAAATATTAGGATTTTGCACTAGAATTAGATACACATTTGGGGACTACAGCATTCACTTTATGATCCTGATACATATAATTTAATGCTACATGGAATAAATGAATCTCTGGCTGTAACTTGCCTGCTGGATGGACATTGCAGTGGATGGTCTGTTCTGCTCATCTGTGAGCAGTACACACAGTGCTCATTTTAGAAGATCTGGGAAACATCTCTTTACTCAATGTTGTGAGTGATGTGTGTTTTCTGTGCTCTGGGACAAAGCTTCATATGCTAGTTTGCATAGCAGAGGCTGAAGCACCAAAATTTGGTTCTGGGAAAAAGGCTGAAGAAGGATGAATCTTACATGTAGCTGACCTAGAAATGCAGGTCTAGCTGTGATAGGGTAGGATGCAGGTGAAGTTTCCAGGCTGTGTGAGAATGGCGTGTGGGCAGTTCCTTCCCCATTTAAGGATATGAAAAATACGTACAGTTGGAGGTAAATAGCTGTCCAGCTTCCAAATTCTTTGTGGTAGCATTTTGTGATAGACGTGTTTCCAGGCAAGTTTTAGGTTTTAAGAGAACCACTTTTGGGAGGAGCTTCTCTTCTTAAATCACTTCATGTACTGAGGGTTACAGGGTCCTACTCTGTGTCTTCTGTTAACTGGCAGCAGCTTTTATTTCACACATCTAACTGTGACTTATATCTGGGAATACTTTGGGTTTTGTGTTTCCTTGTTTTTTGTTCTTAATAATGGTTCTTGATAAATGCTTAACATTGAGATCTGTATATTACCTACTCATTTGTGGAAGGGGGAATAACAGCATTGGTTTCCTGTAAACTTGTTTGAAACTCATGCAGGATGTGCCTGCATGCCACTCACCAATATAAGTGTTTGCTTGGTTTTGGACAGTATTTAAGATGTGCATGTACCTATTTTAGAGAGATTCATGAGCACCAGTGATTTCTAATTAGCTGTTAGGGTGATGCTGCTCTTCTGAATGTGGCAGTGCAGCACTGCTGTTGTGCTGGGCAGTCAAGGTAAAGGACCATCATTCAAGTGAAAAGCTGCTCATGTAATTCCTGGGTCTGCCATGGCTCGGATCTGGTAACCTTGAGACTATCCTGTAAGCATCCCCTGCATCACCAGGCTTTTTCTGGAGCAGGGGAAAGCTGGCAAGACCTTTCTATTGTGTTCATTCTTCTAATTTTTTTTTTGTTTGCACTAGGATTGATACTTTAAAGGTGAGAAAAAACGTAAAGGGAAGGTAGGCTTACATTATGTGATAAAGATCAAAAGAGCGTGTTTGTTCATTGGGTTGTTTTATTTGTTTGGAGTTTTTTTCCAACCAGGATATAAGTCAAAGTTTTAGTTTATAATGTAGCTGCTGATATTAGGAATGGTTCAAAAAGCACAGAAAAATTAGTTTCTTGCATTTCTTCTGGACTACATGTAGTGTTTTGTATTTTGAGGCTTCCCTACAGTAGAAGCCTCACACTACTCTTCATAAGGACATTCTTGGAGACTTTACCTTCTCTTAGTGCAATTTCATTCAAACACAGACTTTGCAGCTCACTTGGTACTGCCAGTTTAAAGCACTCCCTGTCACCTCGCTTGGCTGCCTGTATGCTGGAAGTGCTTTGGAAATTGTAGTTCTAAAAGGCAAGAAGGGACTGATGGTTGGAGGCAGGAGGGCTTCTCTGGAGTTTAGTTGCTTTTTGGCACTGTGGCTCTGTCAGGAAGATTTGTTTAACATGCTGGCAAAAAATAGGGGAACTCTGAGGCTTATCACCCCTGAGCCTCTCTTAATACCACAGATGGTTTAATTTAGAGATCACTAAAGTATTTGGGGGGAATTTAAGTCTCATTAGGTGAAAGGGTCTTGTTTCCTTCTTCCAAATTCCCTTTTATTGAATAACTTTGGAGTCATTCAATAAAACTGTTAGGTACCATAGTCAAATTCAGTTTCACTAAGTGTGCATCAGACAGATGGATGCTGTATATGATAGGTGAGAGTGGAGGTTTCCTTCAGAATAGTTTCTTTTCAAAGTTGTTTATTTACAGACTGCAGCCTCGGGATAGCAGTAATGCTTTTGTTAGCTACTGATTTGTGCCAGCCCCAATCCAAATAAAACATTTGATTTGTGCATTCTATTTTAAACACATGTGCACATGCTTGCTCCCTTCAGACATACTGTATTTTATCAACACCAAGGATCCTTGTTTCTTTTATTACACTGTGTAGTGACTACCAAGAGACAACAGTGTAGCAAGAAAGTTGCCTGATATTAAATTCAGATAAGAGGTGAGAGTCTACCATTCAGGATATGTCTTTAAAGTGTTTCATACAACTGGAAAACACTTGTGTTGCTCTGGAAAGAAAACCTAAATATTGTTTGGATTCTTATTGAATGAAAAAGATGACAGCTTCATTTTAATACTGTTTCTGATATGTTTGGTGACATACTTGAGCAGGTTAAATAATTTTATTCCATGGGGTAATCACAATGTACAGATCACTGTTTCATTCAGTATATTTTGAATATAGTCTATTAACATGCATTAATCTTCAGCTGATTTTTTTTTCCTTTTCTTTAAAAACAATCCCAAAACACTGAGCCCCAGAACTTAGATGTAATGTAAAATGATTATTTAATGTTATGCAGTTTGTACACATGCTAAGTTACACCTTATTTTCTTCATGAAACTGATGCAGAACCTACTAGATACTCCTTGTATGATTGCTATTGCAAGTTGATCAGAGAATCATTAAGGGAAAGACATTTCAAAAAGTCCTCTGCAGGATTTCCATTAGTATGAGAGTATATTCTTCACTGCAATAATTACTGCTATGCTTAGATGTAGTGGAGGACAGTGTAAAGTGAATTGAATATTGTGAATGTGTAAAGATATCCAGTCTTTCCTGTTTACCAGTAATTTCAAACATACTTTGTGCTTTTTGTTTAAAGAATCATACAAATAAGACTACTTGGTTTCCTGAAAGTGTTGAATACTAAATATGGATTTGCTTTAATACTAACAGGAATTTGGCATATCTTCAAAAATTTTCATGGACTTGTAACGGTGCTGATTATAAGATCTCTCTGAGCAGTAAAGCAAAATGTAGAGACTTGAAATGTCTCACAAGTTACTCTTCTGTCATCCTAAATAGAAAAAATATTTTATTACATGGCATAATGCTGATCTTTGCTGTTGAGACTTCATCTGTATCTAACAGAAGTTGAAAAAAGATACATTCTATACTATGAGATTTTATACTAGAAAACAACTGTTTCTTTTGACATGCATAAATATAGGGGTTTTTCAATAACTGTATTTCAGTTCATTCTCATGCAAATGTTAAATGCAATTACCTTGGTGCTTCAGTCAGTGTTCATTCACAAATGTATGATATGAAAAAAAAAATGATGTAACATGTCATTATTTATTAAGGCTTTTTCTTTTATCAAAGGAGATTTAAAAAAATCTCATTAAGGAACTGAATCTCTGACTTCCAAATGTGTTGGTTCTGTTTACAGTGTATTTTTCCTTTAAAAATGTCTAATCAATAGGCCTGCAACCTCAACAGAAGTCTAAAAATAATACTTTTCTTCTTTACTGTCATATTAATGTCTGTGACAAGAATTCTTTATCTGACACTCAGCAGTCTTGCTGATGTTCAGTGACAGCCTAAATTCCAGGTAACTCCTGAACTGCCTGCACTCTTGAGAACAAATACAAGTAAAAGTAGTAGAAATGTTGCTGTACCTTGGCCTTGTGGTACACTGAAGTTAAAGACAGGCTTCTCGTTTGCTTCCTGGGATCACAATTTTGTTTCCTTGGAGCACCAGATTGGGAGTTATTCTCTTGATCACTGTAGCTTTTAAATAAAAATTTTCAGAAAGCTCTTGTTAACTTAAGAAAGACAATATCTTCGAATGTGATGGCCCAGTGGAGCACCCAGGAATGAGGGCTAACTGGATGGTTCTGGTATGGCCTTGGAAGGTGGGATGCAAGTGGCTTTTGTGCTGCAAGTTGCTGAAAACTGACAAAGTATTCTGTGCCTTAGTCCTTTGTTGTCAAAACTGGAATAATGTTTCATTGCCTTGTATCTTGGATGGGGAGAGGAGTACAAAGCGAGAGTGAGAGGTGCTCAGGTGCTCTGTTGAGGGTGACTGCCTGGGTAAATGTGAGCAGATAAACACAGTCTCCTGTAGAGGAGTGAACTTGCCTTGTCTGAGTTCTGTGTTGATGGGGTTAGCATAGCTCTGAGGACCCTGGGAGGGCAGGCAGGGAAAAATGACCTTCAAGCAGATGGCTTGTTTATCTCTTGTACTATCAGAGTCACTTACTGAGATTGGAGGTTGTCTAGTCCAATCCTCTTACTCAGAACTTGCTCGGTGTTGACTAGAGCAGATTGTACTGACCTGTGTCTAGCCAGGTTTTGAGTGCCTCCAAGGATGGACACTTCACAATCTCTGTGAGCAAACAAAATGTCTCAACATTATACTGAGCCTAAATTAACTGGCAGAATAAGGAATGGACAGAGCTAATTATTTCACATGTGGTTATGGGCACTGACCTAGCTTTATTAGTTCCAGATGCAAAGTGAAGGGTTATGGCTTTGCTTTCACCTGGTCCACCATAACATTTTCAGGATGAACACTGATCACAATGCAGCTAAGTTTTATGTTAGCAGGAAGTCATGGTTTACAAAATAATATTTTTGAAAAGTGACTGATTCCTGATACTTGGTTCAGGTATCTGCACTTTGTGTGTTGTGATTAGTGAGGCAAATGTCGTCACCTATTTTTAGGTTCTGAGCCTACAAGAAAAAAATCTGCTGATCTCTATTACGAAATAGCAGTTTGTAGCTGGGCAGAAAAATTTAGACCAGTTGTGTTAAATCAGTATTTGGGAGTAAGTTTGTCACATAACCCAAGTACAATAGTACAATACAGCATATATGTTCATAAAACTCAATGCAAATTTCAATGTTAGCGTTTTGGAGAATGACTCAAATACCTGTTTTTGTTTAAAAGGCGAATGTGACATTCTGAAAATCAGTAAATTTACTATTAGTGTGTTTGCAGCAGAACTGTAGGTTTCTGTACTGGTCCCGGAATTGGCATCTGAAACACTTGGCCACTTGGAATAGGTTTGGCATGAAAAACTTGGCCTAGCAAGGTGTTTGGGTTTAGTTAATGCTTGCTACTGTTGGGTTTTTGTTTTCTTTTTCTTAATCTACATTTTTCTCACTTATATTTCCCCACCCCTGGATACAGTGTGTCAGTAATTGAATCTCTTATTTCTCCAAGCATAAGGTAGTAATGTCATACTTTATATTCATGATAAATTCATAAAATATTTAATAGATACTAGCAAGAGCCATTATGAACTGACTATGTAAAAAGATGGAATACTTGAGGGCATTTGTCACACATAATTCATGGCTGACGACTAAACTAATTTCAACTCTTCTGGTTGAGTTGGGTTGAGTCCCACACCTTACATTGTATATATTGTAAGAATATCGAAAATGCTGGAACTTGTTATTTATTTGTCTTAATAGAAAAGTATCACTAAATCACAGCATCTGGAAATAAGTCTTGGTTTTTTGTTATTTTGGAACATAAAACTTAGTTAAAACGTTAATTATATTATTTGTAGTGTGTGTATTGTGTAAAGAGTGCACAGACCATAGTAATGAGATAGATTCATTAAGAAAAGCCCTTCTTCCTCCAAAAATGATGGTGCATGCAAAGCAATACTGTGAAATATAGTTGAATGATTTTTTTTTTTCAGAATCTAAAGCCAAAATTCAATGTTTAAATTTTTTTATGGAATCTGCATCTATTTGAGATTTATCTCTACACAGTGACTTAGGCTTATACTGTGGGAAAAGTGTGTGTTAGAGAAGGATTAGGACAGGTATAATGTTACTGGTATGGCAGTAATAGGATTCATCCAGTGAAGAAATTACTTCAGTTTAAAATAGGTGAATAGTAGTGCGATCAGGAGCTATTCAGAAAAAAATAGCTTTATATTTTCATGCTAAGCAGAAAAATGCTGGTGAGTGATATACTCCCACCAGGCTGATGTTGAGAAATATGTCAGGAGGTTGTGTAGAGCTATTTTCAGGTTCAAAATAATCACCCAGGAATTTCATTTGCCCATGTAATATTTTTTCGTCTTCTCAAAGGCAACAAACGTGCAATGTATAGTATAAGTTTGATGTGTCTTTTTAACTGTGCTAGAAAATTACTAATTTGCACTAATGATAGGGAGACTCTTTTGTGAATTACTGAATCGTGCAAATTAGCAAGTGAACAAACACAATAAAGAAAGAATAATGTATCACATAATGTTCTTAGCCTGTTTTGACATTTGTGGTTCAGTGTTAACTGCTTTTGCTAGTACATCATCTTGCATAGTGCTAGTAAACATATTCCAGTATATTTTAGGAAAGATCATGCTGAGCTATTGGTAGAGCTTTTTTCCAGAGCAGTGTCACTCCCTCCTCTTTGCTGGAAACTAAGGTTATTTTGCTGTATGTAATATATTGTGCATATTTCTGTTGCTGTTGCTTTGAATTGAGGACAGAGTTTTGCCTGGTCATGTTTTGTAAGCAAAAGAGTATAACAACTTAGGTTGCTGGATCTTAGCGTGCATAAAGCACCAAAATGGATTTGTAGAGAAATCTTCCAAAATACTGTCAGGAACTCTGTTCTTAATTACTCTGATTTGAATTGTTTTTTTGCATTTTGGGAATTGAATTTGTTAAAAAAAACATTTCTCTTTGAGTGATAACTGTCAAACTCCTGTCTCTCTGAAAAGTTCCTGCTCTTTGAAGGGGCTGAAGAGGCTGGTCATGGATAAGGAAGTGAAGGGATGAAGAAAAGGTAGAGCTTTTACTGTTCTTCACTCCTGTCTTCATTTCCAAAATGACTTCTTATGATTGGAAAAATATCCCATCTGGTTATGCAAAAAATTGCTTCAATGCAGGAAACAATAAGCAGAGGCTATTTCCAAGAAATTGTTTCCAGTCATAAGGTGACTAGCAGTACATTTCACATCCTTAGTGAAATGGGAAATTAAAGAGTGGGAAATTCTATCTTTCTGCTGTTCTAGGCTTGCAAAAGGAAAACAAATTGCTTTGACTAAATTAGAAGTGACTAAACACCCTTTAGTTGCATTTGTTGTCCTCTGTTCCATTGCTTCGTGTTATGTGCTTGAACACATATTGACAGCGCAACAAACACCCGAGAGTTGGTTTGAATTTATATTGATACTCTTTGTTGAACTGGCTAGCTTCAGTCAGAGGCTGGAGATGAAACCTAAGGAGTTCTAGTATCTTTGGGAGCCTTTCTTGAATGTTTAACACCATCCAGCCCATTGTAGAAAATACAGCCCCTGAATATACCTGAAATGGGGTTGGAGTGGGATTCTAAAAAAAAGTATCCTTCCTTCTCCTGCTTAAAATTTGGAAGCCAATATCAAGATACCTTCATGAAAGTGAGCTAACTTCTTTTAAAATTGCTAACTGGGCAAGTCCTGCCAGAAAGGAATCTGATAAAGCAGCAGCATGATTCACAATCAAAACTCTCACTGGTCTACAGTAACCCCAAACTGGAATATATTCTGCTGTGATCAGATCCTGGCCAAGGATGGGGGGAGCACCAGGTAGGCTTGCCTCCTGACATCCTGGAGCCAGGGATGCAGGAATGGAGCAGACCGACAGGAGTTGCTGTCAGGGAGGTTTTCTTGTTGGTTTAATTTGTGGGCATGGGTACAGAGCTTCAGGATTCTTACTGCCAAGAAATTGAATAAGAGCTGTCTGAGTCTGCAGCCAGCAGACTTGGGCATTCACCTGGAGTAAAGAGAAGAACTGCCAGCCCTCAGTGTTAAGGAGGAGAGACACTGGTAAGTAAGCAATATGTGTGATTGTGTTGGTATCATAGGCTGCATCCCAGTGTCCTGTAAATCCTGAGGTATGAAACTCTGGGAGTTATTGGATGCATTCATTAAACCCTAATGCATCTGGGTTAGAGCAATGCTAAAATCAGAGCATCTAAGTCTGGGATGCAGGAACAGTTGGGGAGTTGGTAATGTGTACTCTGTGTGATTTTGTGGAGGGGAGGTACTCCTGGAGGGTGGAAGAAAGAAGCATTTTGTACTGATTCCTAGGCTTTCTGAAATGTCTGTGTGACTAGTCTTAGAAATGCAGATCTTTGTAGAGTATTTTTTTACATATAAATTTTAATATTTTTCTGTAATTGTTTTCAAATAACTGCATTAAAAAGAATTGCCAGAAGGCAGACATCTGTTCATTTGTAGCAAGCAAAACTATCTACCAAAAGAGAATATTTAAGTCCTTCCAGCAGGTTTTTGAAAATGCAGTGCCTTTGGGAAATGGGAAAAGTGTGTTTTTTCAGCCACACTACATTTATAGTCCTGGGATTGCTGTGTTTGATGTAGGTCTAACAATTTGAGCTACATGTACAAAGAAGAACAATGCCACAAACTCAAGAACAAATGATCTATCAAACTATTGTGAACCAACAGATTAATGAGGTTTTTTAATGCATCCTAAAATTTCTTAAAGCTGTGTTTCTCTGAAAAAAACCCCCACATTTCCTTTAATATTTTCCAGACAGCACTTAACTGCTGAGCCATCACAGAAAATGTATTCATTCTTATGCCATTAACTTCAGTAGGGGAGGAAATGTGACAAATACTTTCTTTTATATAATCTTCTTAAAAGGATGTGAAAATTCTCCCTGTTTCGCTTGTAAAGGTGAAACCTAAAATGCAAGATTTTTGTGCCTTTTTTTTTTAGCAACAAATGTTTGTCCTATTTTTGTAAACACTGATTATTCTCTAGCTGCCCTCCCAAAGCCTTCTTGACACTGAGAATCCAGAGTATTTTCTATGTTTAGCTAGTAGATGTAGTTTTCTTTGCCAATATACATTGACCTAAAAGGCCATACTGTAGTGCTTAGAAATCAAACTGTTTTTAAAAGATCTTCATGTGGTTATGCTTGGAAAATCCTTGAATATGTTTCACACCTTAGATCCTTTGGGTACTGTTATTTTAACTACAGTCCTTTTTATTTATCCTGATTTCAGGGTGCCTGGTAAAGTGGTTAAAGTAAGTATTTAATTTATAAGGCAAATAAATACTCACATCACTCCTCTAGTCCAAAATAACTTGAGACAAACATGAACTCTTAAATTTTTAAAGTCTGCTTATCTCTGTGGGAAACGTCAACTATAGATAGATAAGCAGACATAAATTTGCCATTTTAAAAGGCCATTTTTCAGCATAGTAGGAGAAATTTTAAAGATAGTATAAACCTGTTGGATCATGCAGTCCAGCCTTCTGTCCATGTAGCCTGGTGAAACTGTAAAGCTTGAACAGCTCTCTCCAATTAAGTAGTTTGCATGGAGGGGATTTGCATGTAGGAGATTTCTACACTGGAAGGATGAAACTGTGGAAAGGTACAGGTATACAGTGGGGTGCTTCTGTGAGGCAGCCTTGCTACCCAGGGGTTAAATTTATTTGGTGATCTACAGAAAGGCTCTGTCCATATTTGTTTGTTTGTTTGTTTTGTTTAGTTTGTTTGATGGTGTTTTTTTATTGCTTGGTTTTGGTTTGCCTTTTTTTTAATTGGGGGAGATGCCCAGCTAAAAAAAAAAAAAAATAGATTATATATTGGTTTCATATAATGTGAGGTCTGGACAGTGACTTTCAGCTGTGTCATTTATTCATATTATCATGCTGTGAATGCCTGAATGTTATAAAATTTTTCCCAGTGAATGTGGTTATAGAAAAATCTGGATTTAGCATATACAAGACCAATTATTTAGTCTTAATGAGTTAGTGTATTTCCCTCTTGCAAACAGTTAAGACTGAATTTTAAACTCTCTACTATTAAAATGTTACTTCTACCTTGAGTTTAAAGATTGATTCTTAGTGTAATTTCTTCAGGGTTTGTCTTTACTGTGTGCTCACCTCTATAGTTTCCCTCTGTGATTTCTGTAATTGTGTTATAAAGCTCTTTTCATTTGTTGGGGAGATGCTGGTTTTGAATCTCTACTTTTTGAGTAAATTTAAGGTAGAAAAGCAAAGCCAAATAATTATCTTAAACAGCAAACCGTAAAAGAAAATGCCATCTTTAAAAAAAGATGCTTATATATTATAAACAGAATAACATTATTTTCTTATGACTAAAAAATGTATCAATTATTTGCAGCACAGAAAATCAGAACTGAAATAGCAGGCAGATTTCCTTTTTTCTGGGTCTTGTTGACTGAACATATTAACAAGTTACAGTATCACTTATTAAGGTGTCTTAGACACACCTCTTAATTTGAAAAAGAGGATGAAAGAGACTCCTTGTACAAGTGCAATTTCTAGACAAAATATTAAATCTTAGACTCCTCTGCTGAGTTCTCGCAGTTTCCAAAGGAGGGAAAAGACAGGAGTAGTGGCACATGGTTCTCAAATCTGTAGCTGCAGCAATTTTAAGGTGAGGAAGACTGAGGACACTGGAGTGCTGGGAACTCACTTCTGGAAGATTTTCCTGAGACTGGCTTAAGAAATTGCAGGAGCGTTTTCATTATAAGCAATTGAATGGTCTGACTGGGTCCCACTGGGAACTACATATATTAAAATAGAGCACAGTTAAGCAGTCTGATAATGGAGTGTTCACTGTCTGCAAGGATTGAGCTTTGTTTACCAAGGAAACTTTGCCTTTCTTTCCAAGTTTTAAAAGTTGGAAAAAGATGATCAGCTGGGGTCAATGACTTACCTCCTCCATTGGAAGAAGCATCTTACAGGGTTCACAGTGGAAAGGTGACTGACCCCTCAATTTTCTCTGGAGTTCTAAACTGTAGTAGCAGCCAAAACTGATAATTCTTGTTTGTTTCTGCAAATCTGAAAACAAGAGCAATTGGAACATTTGAAGGTTTTCTTTTTAATCTGAAATTTGATTATTTAATTTGTGCTTTTGCCTACTTCCAGATTATGCCCATTGTAGGGTCGAATGTTCAGGTGACACCAACAGCAAAGCTAAAACCCTCCTGGTCTTTTGCCCTCTTTTCTCCCTTTCTCCGACATTCCTACCCCTTGCTAATGTCAGCATCATGAGTTGGGCAGTGGTGGGATTGCACTGTGTGCAGAGAGCAGTGTAGCCTGACCTGTGAGTGGCAGGGTTCTAGATCAGCATTCAGTCAGATCTGTGGATGATTGCAGGGTGATGCAAAAGGGAGGGCTGGGGAATTTCTTGGTGCTCAGATCCTAAAAAGGGAAGCTTTAGCTTATGTTGTTATTGTCTTTCCCAAGACTAATTCTCCACAAAAGTTCATAGTTTAAATCACTCTTCCCTTAATCGTGGTAAAATTGCTGGCATGCCTAAATTGCAAGACAGATTGTGGTGCTGTAGTGAGGAAATCCGTTTCTTCTGGGTTTGTGGTTTTTAGTTGAGAACATTTTCCTAAATTTTCAATTAAAGCATTTTAGTTAGTTTATATATATTATTCTTAAATTTAATCAATGTTTTCTGTGCAAATAAATGGTAGATTTGTGCTCCTGATATTGATATAGGGAACAGAGTAGCATTTGTAAGATGTGCATAGATGATGAATTTTGGGAGAAAAAGCATCTTTGACTAAACTTGTGAAGTGTATCATTCCTGAAGTGAACCCAGAGGAGTTTTGTTGACATTAAGATAAACAGACAACATGTGTTTCCTATTTTGGAAAGGTAATTTACACAGGACAAGAATCATGCCACATAAAACTAATTTCTCATCTCCTAAAAAGCCTAGAAAGGATATTTGGTATATCAAAAAAAGTCAAAATATCTGTAACACTTCTGGGAGAATGGCCCAGGCAAAAGAAGATTATTGTGTACAGGACAAGCCATAATAAAAACTGTCAGTTCTGTCAACCTTCCTGTCTACGGTCTATAGAGGATTAAAAGGATATTGAACATCGTGTAACAGCTGTCTCTCATGTGAAAGGGATCACTGTTGTGGTGAACATAAATGTACCCATTTAAAAAGCTCCAGAAGGCGAGGTGTGGCTGAGCCACGAGTGGCTGCTTTGGCAGGTGAAGTGCTGCTTTACAGGACTTGAAGACCACAGTGCAAGGTCTAAATAGGCACTATCAGTGTTTTATCAACAAGTGGGTTTCTTGTGAGTCTTTTGCACTACTGGAATGGTATGGGTACTATCAAGTTTATTACCATGAACAGGAAACTATATTGTGTTCCTATGATGTTGAGAAAATGCTAATTAATATGTGGTGTGAAATTTAATCAGTGTTAACGGAGAAGTTGCAGATTGGCTTTTAAGTATTTGTTTTTGTAACTAAACACTTTAAGATTTAAATAAAAATATTTTGCTGGCAACAATAAAACCTTTAACTAGACATAGTTTTTCAGGGACAATTTAATGCCTTTGAATATTGATTAATACTGTTGAAAACACAGCAATTTCATAATGCTTACTATGAAACAAGAAAAAGGAGACTATGCTTAGAATTAACATTGCTGTAGTGGATGTTTGAAATTTTTTTCACCATCAGTATAAAACTTAGGTTTCTAATATGTCAAAAGGATGATACAGTTTTTCTGATTTGGCATCAGCTGATATACATGCTTTGTGCTGCAGTATTCTGTAAGTGGAACTGTGTTTTCTATTTTTAATCCCTCTAATTTATATAACAGCTTTATTCAGCAACATTATAAATTGGAGAAATATGATTAAAGTAATGATATACAAGTTATATAAAGGAAGTGAATGAAAGGCAGCAGTCTTTTAGGTTATATTGCAGAATGATTGGTGAAAAAAAATCTGTGACCCAGTAAAATGACAGAAGGAATTTAAGGAGAATATAACTTCCCATGAAGTATCTTGGAGCAGGCTGCTCCCCACGGTGCAGTGCAGACAGAGCCCAGCTGAGTTCCCACTGCTCAGCAAGGGGTTAAGAGGAAATCCCACCAACCTACCTTTCCTCCAGGCTCCATTTGTGTGTCTGATCACAGACCAAGATAGCACTGTCCATGGTATGCAGAAGACATGGCATTAGGCAGTGACAGATTTAGTGCAGAGATGGAGGTTTCTGAAGGGCTGGAGGGTAGTTAACAACTCAGAGCATGGACTGTCAAGTGACTGGTGCACACTTGCCTACACCACTGTCATAGATACCTGATGGCAGACAGTGGCTCCTCTTTTTAGGTTATCAACATTGTCAATTAGAATGAAGTTATGATGAAAGATGATAAAAAGTTACAAGACAAAGATGTGGAAAAGTTTTAGGTGGATGGTGAAGAAAGAGTACAGGAAGACAGCCAAGCAGAAGTAAAGAGGAGAGGAGAGTTCCTGCACTCAAAGGGGATTCAGAAGTAGATGAGAAAAGAATTATTGCTGTGTAGAGAGCCAAAGAAGAAAAGAGAAAGATGAGGCATTGATGAATAGAATGATTTGGAGCCTATGTCCATATGATTCACCACCTCTTAAGTGTCCAAAAATAACCTTGTCTGTAAGTGCCATTATTCTGCACTAGGGTAGGAGGTTTTTGTGTCTGAAGACTTACTTTTGGTTCTGATCATTTCTTCTTTTCAATAAAAAGCACCTCCCTTATATGTCCTGTAACTGCCAGCAGCAATGCCATGTCTGTCTCTAATCCTGTTGAGTGCCTCTATTTAAGATTTACTTCCTCTGGTCATGTGAGCTTACTGACAGAGAAGTAGTGCCATTTTTCTATGGATCTGTAGAAGGGTTACAGGATTTGAGGTGACTGAAGAGGCAAAAGTGACAGTGTGGGAGTCTTTCCTTCTTTCTTTAGATATGAACTGGTATTGCCAATTTACAGGATACTGAATGGTTTGTTTCTTATGGCTCCTGTGCATTGCTATCAGGCTGGGCATTTGTCACAAATAGAATATTTCACATTATTTTGCAAAATAACCTAAAAGACAGCTGCCTTTCACCCAGTATTACATACCCAGGACCAGGATATCTACTTGTCTGTATTGCTGTGTTTTGTACAGTTTCTGGTGCCCTTTGTGTTCAGAGGTGCTTCTTGGCAATTAGATTTGGTTTTTTTTCTGTAGTCTAAAATTGTTTTCATAGTTGATTCTAATTTAAGATTTTGTTGTCTTTGCCACATTGTACTTACATAGCAAAGTTCTTGGCCTTGCATGTGAGAATTCCTTTTTCTGTTTCTTGACTTCGAATATTTCTGTAAGTATAATTTGTCTTTGGTACTCATCAAACCCATGTATCAACTGTTAACGGTGTTTTGGTATTTCAACCTGGCAAAACATCTCCCAATTACTTTATAATCCTTTTCTCTTCTGTCCATTGTGAAATACAATGAACACAAAGACTAAAGGATGTGGGATTTTTCTCCATGAATGTTAGTTTTATGTGTGTGGTTTTTGTTTGTTTGTTTTTAATTAGGAAAATAATGGCAGCTTTTTTTGTTGTTTTTGTTTGTTTGTTTGTTGGTTTGGTTTGTTTTGTTTTCCCCAGCTGCCAACAGTAGATTTTTACCAATGGCTTACCATCTAAGTAAGGCATCCCTTATCTTTTTTAAATGAGTCTATATCTCTGTTTAGATTTGTCCTTGACCCTCTTTCAGTACAGCAGGAAGCAAGACCAAATGTGGAGAAGAAAGCCTAAATTCTACAGGATTAGCCATAAATAATTAAAAGATTGAACCTAAAGAGAAAAATCTATGTAATGCTCTTCGCTTCTGCTGTCAAAGCAGAGGGCATTCAACTTGGGATTTAGATTTATTTGGAAATAATAGATTAATTTCTTCCTGACATGCAGCTTTCTTATTTCAGTGCTTACTGTCCCCAGCTCAGTGTTTAGAGAGGTGCAAGAGACTTGGAACTAAGAAGGGCCTTGGTTGGGTCAAAGTTGGGTCTCCTGTTCAAACCAACCTCTTATTTATTGGGTACAATTAGCTCTACCATTCTCTTAAAGTTAATTGACCAAAGCCTCGGGAAGTGCATACAGAACTTCATCTGGGCTATTTCTCTGAGCTGTGGATAAAGTTTTAGAAATTTCTACAAGTGGTAGAGCTGGAAGCCTTTTTTCAAAATGACTGTTTATGTCCTGCAGAAACCTGCATAAACGAATTAGGATTCAATTTGCTTCTAAACCTCTGCCAACAGTAACCATAATAAAGGTTATTGGGTCTGTTTTGTGATACCTGAAGATTTGATGGGTTATCAGCTACAATTTGTTGAGGAATATTACCTTGGATTATCTGTTTCAACCCCAGCCTTTCAGTTATATAGACAATTGTTCGCTGAATTTTTAGGTAACAATACAACTAAATTGCCCTTCTTTGTTTAGAAGCAATTGTGTTAAGAACTGGCCTATACCTGGAAATAGGACTGTTGGACAGATATTTTAACTTTAAAATAAAATATTGGGTAATATTTAAATTATACAACAAAAACTATTAACTGAAAATTAGTCTTGGCTATGGCTTCCTTTTATCTTCTGCAGTGCAAAGACTGTGGTGTTGCTTTTTATATGGAAATTAATATGTATGTGAAGTGAATGTGGTATCTTTTAAGATTCAAAACAGCCTGTATGTTTCTAAAGGAGATACTGTTCCGTGAACAATGGCAGAAAAATTGATCATGTAGGGTGTTTTCTGGTAGTTGGTAGGATTGTTCCTATATTTTTACTAAGAAATGCTGAGATATATATTCTCAGATTAGCACAGGTCTGCATGTAGTCCAGAATGCTGTTTGAGTATATTTTAGTAGTGAGCATGCACCTCTTGGTTTAATTTGTTAGGAGGTAACAGGTGAATTAGAAACATTTAATCTAAATTTCTAATTTGTTTACAATATTTTGAACCAAAATCATAGTAATAAAGTAACCTGGTAAAATGAAAGGTGGGGTTTCTCAGGGTGGGAGGACAGTTGAAGAAAAAGAAAGGAAGTATAATACTTAATGTTTCTCCATTCGGGTACCTGCATGTGAAACTGAAGCTCATGGTAATTGTTGGTGTATTCCCTTAAGCAGGGTATTTTGCCTGTGATTTTTGAAAGGATCAATCACTTGCAGCAATTTATGTAATAACTTTCTGGTGTGCAACTCTACTACTTTACTTATTCTTTTTGCCTGATTCGAATGAGATACCTTTGCTCCTTTGTACAGTAAATGCACTCTGTAATATCTACGATGGTATGGTCAAAGGATAATTTATTATCAGATAGAAAAATAGGTCAACACTAATGTCACTTGGTGATCAACCCCCCAAGTTTAATAAAACACCTCACCAGCATGCATTCAGCACAGTGCTTGATGTTTTATTAGGACTACAGTACCTTACAGTACCTAGCTATAGCAGGAGTGTAATTACTGAGCTGTCATGGTGATAAGTGGGATTAATGGCAGCCTGGTGCACTTTAGTCTGCAGAGTGCCTGGAAGATGGTATTATTATAAGAGAAAGTCTGGACTGGCATATTCATGGCGCCCTCCCCTCCTCCCCAAAGCTCACATTCAAGTTTGCATTACCTGCCCCTCCCAGTAGCTGACATTTTCAACAGCTGTTATTTGTGAAGCAGCTCAAAAATCAAAAGAGAATTTGGTAAAGATGCTTGCTAGTCTGAACGAGTAATCTGTACACAGTTTATCCTGCCAGGTGCCATGCAGTGATGACATGAGATTGTTCTATATATAATCCACAGAATGTATTTCATGTACAGTGTGCTTCCTCTGATTTTGAATACAGGACTGTTGTATTTTAAAGAAAACCATACTGAGGAAAGTGAAGAGTAAAAAGTCATAATGGAATCAATGTCTTTTTTAATTGCATGATTTTTTTAATTTCCTTACTGCCTACACAGGCAAACTGCTCGTCTGAGCCCTCATACTGGTGTTATTTTGTCTAGCACATCTCCTTTTTTGCTTGCTTCTAGTACTAGAATTTTGCTTGCTTTTAAATAAGAGAAAATCTTGTCTGCTTAGAATGCTAAAAGCCTCCTTGTGACTCAGTGTTCTGGCCACAACCTTTTGATGTCCCCCTGTCCCACCTTGCCTTGTTAAGGCCTTTTTAACATGTACCTGTCACAGGTAGTGCTGGGCAGTGTTAGGTTCTGCTGCCACAGCTAAACCTTTTCTGACATCCCAGCAGCTGAACTAGTAACCAGTGTGGTGTTGAACCCAGGTTAGGCTTCTGCAGCTTTCCCATCTTTTGCAGCCTGTGAGACCTGTTTACTTTAAGTGTATCCTCCAGGGCCTTTTTTCCATGACTGGTCTTGTGGGAACATCCAAACAGCCACTGCCACATGTGCCTTCAAATTTTGCTGGTTCCATATCGTCTGCAATACCCAGCTACATGATAATGCATAATAAGATGAAAGGCTAATTAATCTTTTACTTAACTAGCTTTCCCTTCTCTTGTATTCCACTCTTAACTGAAAAAAAAACACCAATAAAAATACCCTGATGTGTGTAATTGACAAAGTCAGAACAGTGTTTTGCCGTAGTATTCCATTTATATTTTTTTAAAGTGCTCTTCATTTCTTTGTGTATAGTCCACTAGCCTCTTGCAGATTTTCTGTGTTTTAAAATACTCTGTTCCACAATGTCATTATCTAGCACTGAATAACAATAATTAAGGTAGACTTGGGTAACTTATGTAAGGATCCGGGCTCAGATAATACATAAAAAACAATTTTTATTTTGTTTTCCCTAGATTGTTAAACTCACAATTTGCATTAATTCTGAAAGCAGTGTCTTAAGAGCAGTTACTAAAGCAGTGTCAAAAGAGCATCTGGGATAACCTGACAAATTCTGAGACAAGTGCTGAGGCATTTGACCTACGATAATCATTGATCTATAAAACCAAGGCTGTGTACTAATACCTTTGTGCCTAATAGAGAACCATTTTGCTCCTTCAGCTGACTTCTATTTTTTTT
>VWYP01002094.1:0-11969 GCA_013400435.1 Pycnonotus jocosus | reverse complement strand
AGATACTAAATGAAAAATATTCTTTAATTGTGCAGGAAATATTTATAAATATTGGCAAAAGAGAGTAATAATCTTGAAGAAATTGTTTAAAAATAATTTTGATAGAAGGTCATGATAGGTACATAAAAGAAAAAGAAGTACAAAAAGGTACAGAACAATTAGAATATTATTTAAATGTCAGTCTTGATATCTTTAATCTACTTTATGAAATACTGCAATATATTGTAATGATTTTTCTAAGTGTTGCTCTGATAATACTCTCCATCTTTTTTCTTCTTTTTTTTAATATCAAATCTCATACTAAAGAAGTGTAGGATAATTACTGACATATCTGTAGAGACATCACAATTTATAAGATAGAATTTTAATGCCAATCTGAATCCAAATCCTAAAGTTGAACTGGGTTACCCACATGCATAACTTTTAATTTATTGTTTATTCCTACTATATATGCCAAGAGTTCTGTATAACTTTCATTCGTACATACTTACCACAATCCAAAATAATCAATGTATGTAGATAAAATATGTGAGATCACTGCTGTCTCCATTATGTTTCTGCTTCGTGTTCCTCATAATGCACCATGGACCTGTAATTGTAGTACAGTGCAGTCCCATCATTTATACATTTTTCCATCAAAGAAATACCACTAATACTAATCATGTAAACACCAACAATTTCTGCTTATGTTGGATACACTGAGGTTGGTCGTATATCCAGGACTAAATGCTTGTATTAGAGCATACTTATACTGTAGTCAGTGAGATTTTTCTCTTAACTTTGGTTGGAAGAAGAGCTGGCAAAGATGCAAAAGTGAAGGAGAGAATGAAATGGAAAAGAGCAAAGAATAAAATGAGGAGAGAGAAGATTGAAAAGAAAAAATTGTAAAATACATCAAATAAGTAGATACTGAAAAGATTAAAACTATGGGTTGAATAGGGAATGTTTGCAGAGGTCAGTTAAGAAGAGGTTAGCTGTAGAATCATAAACAAAAAAAGAAATGGAGAAAAAAAAAGGAACTAAAATGAGTCAGACAGAAAGTAGGCAAAATGTAGAGAAATGAAGAGAGAGAAGGAAATTCATCCTGCTGGAGATAGTTTCTCCTGTCACTCACAGATAAGTATTGCCTCTAGAAAGGTCAGTTCAGGCATAGCCAAATGACAGAAGTGATAGGGGAGAACCACATCATCTGATGTAAGGTGAATAAAATAAGGCTCAAGAAGTCATTTTTATCATTGATAGGACAGTGTTTACTTTGACAAATCAATGAATTCCCCCCTGAAATATTAGGGGAATTCTGGTGAGTATGACTAATCGTTTTTTTAATTCTGCCATTTTTGAAGTCAAATTTCTCACAACTAAATGCATGGTATATCATATTCTTATGTGGACAGAATGTTGAAGACTTAGAAAGAAACTGATCTTGAAAGAGGTAGTGAATACCAGGACCATACTTTAAGAAATTAAGTAATGGAGTTAAGAAAATGGTTTATGAAGTCTTAATTTATTTGAAAACTCTAGTTTGAGAAACAGATCAGGCCTTCTGTAAAGAAAGCATAATATTGTCTTGTTTCAGTGATGTCCCCAACTTTAGTATTGTGATTACAATACAACTGCTGTTTCAGGTTCTTTTTTCTAAATTTATGCTTTCATCCTGTAATTGAGTGTTAGGAATTTAGAGTCTGTAAGTTTTTATAAATATTAGTAGTGCTGACTATCAATTTCAATTAAGTAACAACAGGAAAAACAACCGAGTGCCAAATTATGTATAAAGCTTCAGGATTTCATTTTCATGGGGTTAAAGTTGCCATATATATTTAATCCAGTAGATGATGTTATAAGGAAGATGAGTATTTATCTCATGTTGCAGCATGTTCCTTGCATAATTGACAGAATAGTTAGTGAATCCTTCAGACCAGTTTGGTTTGCTCTTTTTGTATTTGTTACTAGTCACATGAGGTAATGTTGCATTTATAGTTAATTTCCTTTTACTTGAACAAAACTGTTTTACAGGATAATTTCAGATTATATTAACAAATAGAATGGGCATGACAGAAAGAAAAGAAAGCAGCATGATAAACGTTGTGACCTTCTAGTGAGAAACAGTATGGCATGCATAAAGGACTGCTGCATTAAATGGACAAGGGGGGAGAAGGAAGCGGGTAATTATTTGTAGCAGTGCTTTTACTGTTGTTGGAATGAGACAGACTAACAGTGGCAGCAGTCATTTTGCTGAATCAAAGTCCATGTTAGTCGCATTATACACTGCCACAAAAGGTTGTTAAGGCTGGTATTAGCATGTACCGCTGAGGACATTGGAAGGACTCGATCTGTCACACTAAATCGCCTTCTTGCCCTCAACCATTGAAGTCTCCAGCTCCTCTGACATGTTCTTTCATTAATGGCCTGGCCTTGACAACTGATCCTAATTGCCTCTGAACCGCACTTCATGTATTATTGGTGTCTGCCTGCCCTGGTTCTTGTCAACAAGCCACAGCATGAACAGGGTGTGCCCGGTGCCTTTTGCTGAAATGATGCTCACATAGTCGTTTACCTCTGAGGGTTTGGGTCTCGCTGGGAATGAAGTATAAAGCTAAAGATCTTCCTGCCTCTTCCTAGTAATACTTTAATGTGGATCTGTGCTATGTACTTATTAGGCACGTATGAACACTGGGTATAGCATCAGGCCAATTATGCGAGATTCTATTAAAGCAGAGACTGTAAATGCAAAACAAAACTTGCCTGCATTTTGGTTACTGAGTATTTGCTTATTCCTTCTGAAAAGCTTATTGAACTAGAATGTATGGCTCACACTACATTTTTCATAAATAAAAGTTCTGGTTTTATTTGAAGTAATAATATAGAAGAAATTTTATCTGTAATATTAACAGAATTCCTGTTGATTGAAGTGTTCTGACTATAGAAATATGTAGGAAAAGGATCCCATTAGTTGAGATGGTAAAATAAGGAAAATTAGGCAAAAACTACTCTAAAATCTTAGTGTTCTTTCCTTTCCCATGAAACACTATCATAAATATATTTATTACTATTTCTGAGAGTGTTTTCAAATATACCTTTTATTTCGTAAAGCAGTACCTTGATTTTCCTGATTCTAAATGCTTTTAATTTTCAGTCTTGAAAGTTGTCAAAAATGTATAGATTTTAATTCTAATTCTGCAGTATGCATTGTATTTTTACTGTGAAGTTTTATTTTTAAATCTACAGTCCCAAATCTGCCTGCCCAAAACATTTATATGTTTTAAGCATGGCTATGATTTAAGACTTTTATAATTTTTTATAAGATTTTCTATGATTACCTCAGTCATCAAGAAGACTGAATAATTTGAATGGGGAGCCTTTTAAGCATGCAAGTTCTACCAGTGATAATAAAAAATAAATCACAGGAGCTCTTTGGTGCTAGGTATCATTTAGCCTAATCTAGACAGTGACATTTGGGCCACTAACAGCATAATCATAGTTATTGCTACAAATTGCTCCATGTTTGAGTTTTAATGTTATAAGTAAATTATGCCACAGGATAAAATATATGCTTCTTTGGGAATTAAACATGTTTATTTCAGCAGTGTGGATATGGAATACTTGGGAGAAGGCAAATTTCTTTCATGTGGTAATACTGCCACCTTCTGAGCCAGTGAAGAATCATTCAGAGATGCAGCAGTTTTCTGTCTTGGGGACTTTCTGAAGAATGTGCTGCAGGGTTGGTAGTTTGTTTGTAGTCAGCAGTGTAAGGTCCCCCAAAGACAAAAGTGCTCAAGACTGAAGATTGCTGAAACCTATAGCTGAAATTGCTTCAAAATCCACTCTGGAAGGCAGTTTAACTTTTCTTGGAGATTGCACTCCTACTGTAAAAGTCTGGCAGACTAGAAGAAATAGGAGAAAGAGTCTATATGAAACTTTTGATGAAAATGCTTTTCTAAAGATGTACTGCCATTGAAGTCCAAACCAAAAAATAATTCTTATTCCCTATACTTTGTCAAAGGACTGATCCTGAGTTAATTCTGATGCAAGAATGACATAGAAAGTTCAGTGGTTTTAGGACAGAGGTGGCCACAGCTGGGATTAGAAGATGGAGGGGATTGTGGATGTTCTTTCACCATCATTCATTCAGACAACGTGCCCTTCAGCAGAACAGCAAGCCCTTCTGATTTTCTCGAATTAGGAAGATTAGCATGAAGCGCATAATGCGGGATGATGGAATTTGTCATAATTTGCATTGTCCTGGAAAGATTCAGTTTGATAGAGCGATGCATCTCAGAGCATGTCATGTCCCACGGGCAGGTCATGGAGGAAACTCGGCAGAAATAATTTCGCGATATGTGCATCAGTTGTAAATGCCTCATAACCAATTTGTCAAAAAAGAAGAAAAAAAAGGAATAAAAAAGAGGAGAGGTCAGGAGAGTTGAAGGAGGTGGGCATTTGCCCAAACACACATGGAAGTTGTATATGGTAAAGGTAAATTAGATTTGTCTCATTTTAGAATAAGACAGGATTACATGCAAGTAATATGCAAGTAATAAACACATTGACTAGTTACTTGCCAAGTTACTGGTAGCACTTTTTTTCTGTAGTATATAAGAAAGGTGGATCTTTCACCAATTGCATTGTGAATTTTATTTATGAAATTCCTTACAGAAATTATCAGACACAAGAGCTTCAGGATCAGTTTTCTGAGCGATTGCTTCTGACCTTGATAATGTTCCCAAACTGCAGATAGAAAAGGATAATCAGCATGTAGTTGACAAAAAGGACATGACAGTGTTACTTACATGCTGCGGCATTTCTGGAAATAGGCATGTAGAATTCAGACAGGCAAGGGGAACACACTTATTTACAGTAGCATAGCAAGAAGAAAAGGTCCAATGTCATGAATTGACCATGGTTTATTTATGGACCATCTGACAATGAAGCAACAGTCTTTGATATTTAGAAATCTTTTTTGCCCAAGAACATTATAACTAGTGTTCATAGGCTATGTTATTTATCATTTCAATATCTGGTTCTACTTGAGGAAGACATTTTGCAATCTCTCCTGTATTTGTCTTTCTTTATACATTTCAAACAACAGATTAATGCCGGTGGTTCAGTAACACTGATCATTTGTGACAGTTGAGCATTTGTGAGTTGAGGGTCTAATAACAAAAACAAAATAAAACAGGGAGAAATAAAAAGGAAATTGTCACTTCTAAGGACCTACTTTACTGTCTGTGGGATCCAAATAATTCTTCCTACCTGAGGTTGATTGTCAGGCTCCTGTCTTTCAGATAGTTATTGTTGTAGAATCCTAATTTTTGAAAACTGAATGACCTTAGGGTACAACTCAACATAAATAAATCTTTTAACACCCAGTACCTGGAATCAAGATGCATGTGAAACTAGTAACGCTGCACTGTTAGAATTTGATCAAGTGTGTTGATGTGGATTTTTGGAAGAAAGTATTAGGGTTCTGCATTAAAAACAAAAAAACAAACAAACAAACAAAAAACCCCCAAAGTGTTTTAATAATGTCAGGCCAAATCACTCAAAATATTTTTGTCTGCAAAATATTAGCTCTCTGTATAGATTTTATGAGGTTTTGATATCTTTTTTTTTTTGCACTTTACAGCTTTAAGTTTGCAGACAAATTCCTAGTGAGGGATCATAATTGATGTGTGGTACCCGTGAAGAAAAATACCATTTCTGTAACAAGTAAAGGCTTCTATATCTTGTCTATAGATTGAAAAAATGGATTGTATTTTTTATTGCATCAAAACCTCAGGTCCTGTATTATTTAGTATTGCACTGTACATGCGAAGAAAAAAATGTTTAGAAGCCTGAGTGTGGTTTTCTACTTTGCTGGGTGATACGTGTTGATTATATTTTGAAATGACAGAATAAATAATCTTTGCATTTCTGTATTTAAAGGTTGGTTGGTATTTTATTCTTAAGATACAGTCTGGCAACTTCTGAGTGCAAAGCAACAGGTGTCCAGTTTTTCTGTAGCTTTTTTACTGATTTTTTTCAGAAAATATTTTGCTCTGTCTGCTGGTCACTTCAGTAATATAGCTTGACTTAGAGTTTTGTGGCCTGATGATGATGAATGAACAATTTTGATTTAGTAAGTAGTCATAAAAAAATTCAGAACAAAAGATCACTGTTGATAGTGTTTTTCTGTGAGACTTATAGAATATAGCAATACAACATCTGGTGGTATGAGAGCAGAGCTCAAAACACACATAACTGATCCAAAAATACAATAGCTTTGAAACTTTCTGTTTAAAACTGCTAATTAATACTTGTATTTATTTAATCTTGGTAAAGAACTTCCAATCACTTTTTTTTTTTTTTTCATTTGGCCTCTTTGTGATGTTTATTGCTATCTGGTGATGGATTTAAAACATGTCCATAGGATTCCCCTTTCCCCTTACAAATTCTATGTAAAATGCTTAAATTAAGATAGGCTCTTCACATGACATTTTGTGAGAATATGTGCAGTGAATGATGAAGCTGTGAAAGTATACAGGAAGCAGGTGATATTATTTGTTATGTACATTTTTCTCCATATTTGCCACATCTAATTGTGAGGGTTCATTTAGAATATTTTATAGGGTCCATGTGGTGTTATCATTCAGTAGCTCATTATGTTGGGTGGAATTCACACATTTCTTTTTTTAATTACCTTTGGAGAAAGGCAGTATGTAATATGAGATATTTGCTGTAATTTTCTTTTAAATGAGAAATTCTAAAATAAATAAAAGGCTGAATAAGGATAAAGGTAGATGATACTGTTCAAAAGGAAGAATAGGAGCTCATTAGAAGAAAACTGCAAAGTTTTTTCCTAAATTTATGAGGATTTCACAGAGAAAAACAAACTGCTTCCACATCTGTAAGTCTTCAGAGAAATGAATGGAAAGAAGACTTCGCTCATGCAGAGAAACTGTTGTTCTTTGAAAATTACTTTGCTCCAAAGGGATTTTGTCTACTGATTATTGGTGATTTCCAGTGTGCTTTATCAGCATGTATGAAAAAAACTCAATTTTTTTTTCTAGTTATTCATAGGACAGATTCAATCTAGAAATTGCTGGTTGATCTGTGTTCTTTCTATTCTTAGAATTCTTAACTTAAAAGATTCTTTAGATTCAATTCTTCTGTAATACAACGTATGTATCCCTGTCTCCTTCTGATTCCTTAGAGCTTCCAGTGTAGTTTTTTAGCTTTTAAACATCTGAAAATCCCTGTCCGAAGGCAGACATTTGAATAGTCTGTGGTTTTAGCATCCTTAGTATGTTGTGCCAGTCACCCAAGTCAAGAGAAGACAGAGAGGATGAAGGGCAAGAGAAAAAAAATTGTGCAGTGGAAGGCTAATCCTTCTTGCATTTGTCTGCAGTTAGGTCTTTTACTGGACCTCATGTTCCTGGCCAGTGAGACTTTGGGTTTGATTCTTTGAGAGCTCAATGTTTTAACTTTCTGTAAAAGCTAAGTAGTGCAAACCAGGCTCAGTGCAGGGGTCAGTATGGATCTTTATTACTTGTTTTAGTATCAGATGTGGGGACGTAAATCTTGAACCTTATGATAAGTAAATATAATAAGTAAATTTTTCAGGGAAGAAATTTATATAAATAATAGCACTGTAATTATTGAACTATAAAACACCAAAGAGAAATATTTAAGTCATTTTCTTTCTTGGGAATTCATAACTAAATCATCTGTTTTAAATTGTTAGTCTATTTGTGAATTCTCTAGAAATAGAATAATATTTTAGAAAATCTATTACTGTAGCTCTTAGGCTTAGGAAGAGGAGGAGGCAGTCATTCCTCTTTTGGTAGACAGGAGAAATATACAGTTAAGTCAGATAGTACTTTGCAAAGAGTTTGTCCTCTGCGTCTTCTTTTCAATTGGTCTGTAAAAATAGGAAAAAGATTGAGGGGAGAAGAAAAAGGAATGTGGAAGTAATATCATTTGTATGTGAGAGAGATAGTGAACATAGTACTCTGACAGCGATAAGTAAAACTATTTAGAAAATCTGAGAGGGGAAAGACACAATCCATAGATTGGAAATTGAATCTAGACTGAACTCACAGCTAAACTGTATGGTGCTCAGTCTGTTGGCATTTCAGCTACCTTTGTATTGCATCGTTCTGAGAATGTTAAAGAAATGGAAAGTAAAACAGAAGATATTAGCATTGAGAGGAATAGCAAATAGACAAAGAAAGAAGGAGAAAACTATGCTTAGTGACTAGGAATATCTGAGGCACGTTTGTTTAAATGTGGAATGGTGTGAGATGGAGCTGTGAATTACACAGATGTCCTGCTCATCTGCCAGTCCATACAACCATTCCACAGAATCAGAGAATGGTTGAGGTTCTAGAAGAACAGGTCAGTTCTAGAGGAACAGACCTCTAGCGATCATATTGTCTGACATCCTGCTTGAGCAGGGCCACCCGGAGCAGCTTGCCAAGGACAATGTCCAGACGCCTTTTAAGTAGCTTCAAGGATGGAAACTCCACAACCTCTTCTGAGTGACTCATGCCAGTGCTGAGTCTCACACAGTAAAAAAGTTTCCTGATGATCAGGGGAACATCCTGTTTCTCTCTTGGTGCCCACTGCCTCCAGTCCTGTCACTGGGCACTGCTGCTGAAGCCTGGCTCCATCTTCTCTGCAGTCTCAATTATCTATATATACTAATGTGATGCCCTGCCCTGCTTTTCTCTAAAACCAAAATAGTCCAAGTTCTCTCAGACTTTCCTAGTAGGTGAGATGCTCCAGTCTTTTAATCATTTTGTGGTCCTTTTTTGAACACTGTCTCTTGTGCTGGGGAACCCAGAACCAAACACAGCACTCCAGGCATGGCAACAGCATTGAGCAGAGGGGAAGGATCAACTTTCTTGATCTGCTGGCAATGCTTATCTGAATGCAGCTCAAGATACCATTTCTCTATTTCATTACTATTACTATTACTAGACATTATTATTATTATTATTATTATTATTATTGCAATTTGTGAAGGGAAAAGTGAGGACTCTGCCCGGATTCCTGAGCGATGCCAAATGTCACTTTTCCACAGATCTTCCTGTGTTGAGCAAAATAGCAAAAAGAAGTGAAACAATAATCTCTGGGTTGTAGCAAGGAGAACATTTTCAACATTTATGCTTGTTTGAGTAAGGAGTATGTAATTTGTGCAAAAAGTTAACTGGTTGAACTGACTTAGATGTATTTTTAATTTAGCACTTCAGAGTTTGGGGAAAAGTAAGTATTGCCAAGGTTTATTTTGGCATAATTTTTAAAAGCTGTTACTTTTTTTTTTTTTTTTTTCTGAACTAGAATCTTTTTTCTTAAACCTAAAAAACTGGAAGAAATTTCCAGAAAATAAATAGCTTTTGATTTATTCTTATAAAATGGATAAGCCATAAAATAGTTATTTAAGTGTGAGTTTTCTCAGCAATGTTGCAGGAAATTAAGATGTCAACCATACTTGAAGACATCTCATTTACTGAATCTGAAGTGTTATTCTGAGAAGTACTTGATGTAGGGCTTGGAAGACTGTAAATTGAAAAGAGAGTAAGATGAGGAAGCTGAGAGAGCTATGGATGAGTGAGACCTCCGGTATGACTGGTGGTGTTTTCCCATCCCAAGAGGGAAGACCAAAGTGGATTAAAGATGAGCAGGTTCCAAGTGATTAGTTCAGTTTATTACACTCTCAGCTGAATCCCTTTTTATCTGTGTGCTTCCCCAGCCTTCCCTCCTGTTCAGAGTATCAAAATTTAATTACTGCAATTTAAAAAATGTACATACAGAGCCTTGCACATGTAAATCATGGAGGAGGGTCTGAAACACTGCTAGCCTGTCTTGGCACCTCACCACCACTTTTGCCATTCTTTTTTATTTTAGCTCTATGCAATATGTCTGTTCACAACTCTGTTGTTTCTGTTGTTTTCTGTTGTTCACAATTCTTATGTTTTCTATGCGGGAAAGGTGGTTGTTCATATTTGTTTCCTAGCCCTATACATAATTTTTATTCCTGCATCCATTATTTTTCTTTTCCTTTTGATTATAGAAAAGGTTTTTCTGCAAAAAGAATTAAATACCTTTGCCATTTAACTAACATTCAAAAGGGCTCAGCATGACAGTAATTTAAAACAAAAATCCTTTCTTTTCACCATACTGGTAGTTAACTAACTGTATTTTCATATTAAGATTGCAGTTCATTTTCTGTTTTTCTGAGTTCTCCATTTCTCCGTGGAGCTTCTAGCTGCTAAGCAAATTTGAAGCTGGTTGTCTGTAAGAGAGACTCAAAACTGTAGAAGTATGCATGTATAATACAAATATTGATATTTTCTAAAAAATGGGATTTCATGTGGAAGTTGAATAACGAATAGCAATCATTGTGGTCTATATTTTTCATTTTGTACATCAGTGTTACATCTACACTTTTTGGATATTGAATGTGATTCTGTAATAAAATTCTGCTTTAAACTACACTTATATAAGTAAACTCAAGAGTAAAACTTTGGTCCATTATACACCAATTACAGTCCTGAACAGCTAGTACTGATATGCTGAGCAGTGCTTGGGAAAAAAATTTACCCAATGTATTAGAATCTTTTTACTGACTGCAATTCTTATTTGCCATGAAATGCTAAAAATCTTAAAGAAGTGTCACCCTGAAAACACTTTTGTGTGTGTGTGTGTATGCAAAGCAAAGTACAAAGAATGCTGGAATACAAAAATTGAATGCAATCTTTTGAAGGAGTTGAAAGATAAAGAATCAGTGCAAAACCTGGAGATTTAATGCTGAGGTTTACTTGTTTCATACTCATATTCTAGCTTTACCAGGGTATATTCTTGTATGATATGGTAATTCCATTTAAACTGAAAGTTTATAGCATTAATTACAACAGCAACCTCTTAACTGAGATTTGTTTCAGTATATTTAATTATTTACTTATTTTTTATTTTCTAAACAACTTTTTCAATTAAATGCTCTCCTTTAAGCATGTAAATATGCTTGAAGGTCAAGTTGAAGGCAACTCCATTAAAAGAATTCAGAAGAACATCAAATAAACCTGAAGGTTCATCATGTGCAGAGTTCTTACATTCTAGGGAAGTCTTACAGTAGAAGTCTCTTCTGTGTGTGNTCTGCTTTAAACTACACTTATATAAGTAAACTTAAGAGTAAAACTTGTATTGTGGGCATTTCTGAGATGTGAATAGTTACAAGTGTGTGTGAAGTTTCTACTCTGGATGAGCTGACAGATGTCTGAAGATGTGCAGATACAGAATAAAATTTATGGACAGAGGAAAGTGTAAAAAACCAAGTTAAAAAATGATAAGCCTATTTATGCAACCTGATTTTTCTTTCTGCTTCCCTCCCATTCAAATGAGTTGCGTAGACTTCTGAAATTTTTATCAGCCTGTGAATCACTGCAAAGGTTTGTCCAGAGCCTTCTAAAGATTCAGAGGAATTTCAGATAGGAAACCAACTCTCTTTCCTCAACAATTTAATACCTGTGTTGAACTGAATTGTTTTTGGTGAGGGATTGTTTTCTCAGAAAAAATTCATTTAGCTTTTAGGGGTTTAATAACAGCCCAAAAATGAGAAATCTCAGTTACATTTGTTTTTTCAGGTTTATCTTTGCAGATTTGTGTGTCCCATTTCTCATACAGGAAGATATAAAATATTCTGGATTAATGTTGCAGGGGTTCTGATAGCTACATGTATGCTACCTGATTTAAGATTTTGATTATCAATATGTCTTGATGCAACTATGGCCCTCAAAAAAAGTGATGAAAATATAGCCATTTAAATGCCAAATAAAGATAGATATTCATTTCAGCTGCTGTGGCATTAAAGATATTGCCTTTTAAATATATTTGCAAAATAAACAGTAGATGGAAGATCCGTAAAGATACTGTTTTTGAGCTACACTTCAAAAAGCTCATGGTTAGGCAAAACCAGAAATTTCTATTCCATC
>VWYP01002085.1:8317-21039 GCA_013400435.1 Pycnonotus jocosus | reverse complement strand
AACAAAGCTACCAAGGGACAAAATAAAAGGGGTTTCAGGAGCAGATCAAAGACAGATCTGTTCCGAAAATAGGAAAAGAAATGAAAAAAATGAGAGGAGACTGAGTTTTAAAGGTTTTGATAATCTCATGGATTTGCTACTCACCTCTGCATTTGAGAAGCAATAGAGGAGAGCAACAACAAAACCCTAGGACAGGGAGGGTAGGGAGAGAAAACACATGGATTTAAAATCTAGGATCAATGATAGACATCAGGTTTCATTCACAGCTTGTGTAAGACAACAAAGAATGCTTATTTCCCAGTTTTCTATTGGAGTTCAGGCAATGTGACACTGTTTATTGCGATTTCATAACAGAATTAAATTCTCCAATGGACTGGTGACATTTTATTTTCATTATTGCCCTTGTACAGAGACAACAAGGATTGACTTGCTGTTTACCGTATCCTACAAACAAATTATCTCTCAGATAAGACAAACATGGCAGATGAATCATTTGCAACAGGGATCAGTGTTGGCCAAATTGTGGTGGGGTACAGGGGAAAGGAGAAGATCTCAGCTGTTCAGGACAAGGCCCTGACCCTCCCAAATCCACGCTGCTGTTCTGAGTCTGGAACAGCAAAATAAACAAAGAGGTTAACGTGGTTCACTACTCCTAAAGGATAAGGGCAGAGCAGGTGGTTGTGCACTCTTATTTACCACCCCTCTTATCTTTATTAAATGTGAAATAATTTTCAGTCAGTTCCCCTTAATCCACAGACTGGTCTTCTTGGCATTCTGCCATTGTCATTCAATAAAAGTAGCTATTGTATTTACTTTTGGTGATTATTCACATGAAGTCTGACTCAGAGATTTCAAATAATGAGGGAACAAGCAACAGAAGAGCTCGTGAAGGAGCGAGAGGGGATGAGTGAGTTGAGTTTGGATGCATTAATAAATCCTGCTCTAATAACCAGCCTGAAGTGTGGTGTCACAGACCAAACACCTCAACCTGTTGAACATTTTGTCCATCTTACCTGAAACGAGCCCAGGCCCAGCTCGATGTAAAGCCGAGCCTCCAGCCCAGTGCTCTCTGGGAAAAATGCAAATACGATGTAGTGCACCCCAAAGAGGGGGATCAAGAGTAGTGTGGATTTTGCAAGGCGCCTGGAAAAGCAAGAATTAAAGAACAATGCACTGTTAGAAACAGGGAATGAGTGATATCAATTATATGTTGGAACATTTTTAAATTCAATTCCAAATGGAGGCAACTGCATCCAGAGAAGTTATGGAAGGGTCCTGGGACCATTGGTGGGACCTCCAGTGACTATGAAAGGGTTTGTAACAACCAGGACCAGGTTTGTGAAGCATTTATGGTGGGTCAGAATGTTATGAGCCCCTCATGGGTTCATCACCTCTGGATTTGGCCACCAGCCCCAGAATGGCTCAAAAAATTTAATGAGACAGCTTCATCAGAGGTGTTCGAAAAGCAAAAATATTTTAATTAAGATGAAAATAACAAACCACACAGACCAAAAAAAATAAAAAGCCATGCCAGGTGCAAGGCAGATCTTTGCACCTGCTACAACACCCCAAAAATGCACTGAAAGTCTTTGTCATCTCTTTTAAGTACGTTCCAAGTAAGGTGGGATTCTTGGCATCCTGCCCAATAGAAATGGCACCAGGGTTTTGAGGTGCAGCTTCAAAGATCCAATGGTTGTCTTCGTGCTGGAATGTGGCCAAAGAAGATATGGAACTCTCTGGTTTATACCTTATAAGTGAAACAATGAATGAAGCCCAAATCCTTTCCTAAAATGGAAAATCCTGCTGCTGTTGTGGCACAGACTCTGCCTTGTAAAGTGCGTGCCTACAAGTTTGGTTACAGATTGTTACTGCGAAGAGTTTAAAGGAAATTATCTGCATCTTTCTCTGTGTGGCCATTTGTGTGGAAAGGACTGGCAATGGGCTGGATTCATCACCTGACCTTTAGTGTTGACACTTTCAAGTTTTTGAGGTTTCATGCTTTATATTTTGCTTTGCTCTTTGTCCCCAACACATCCATCCCACACTTCTTCCCCTGAAGAAAAGCAAGATGTGGTATTTGGGATGAAAAAGGATGTTAACATTGTCGTTTCTTCTCTTTCTATTAGAAGAGGAGCAGAACATTGTGTTCTCCTACCCATAAAAATTTTGTTACAGCAGTTAGAACAGCTCAATCCTAAGAGACCCAGAAATACTCACACGAAGTGGCTGGAATGGCTCCCTCCTCCCTCCTGGGATTTCAATTTATGGATGAGAATCCTGATCACATTAATGAATATAATAAAGTTAATCTGTAAAGACAAGACAAAATCTAAAAATTTACTGCACACCAGGACAGGCCTTTAGCTGATACAAACAACTAAAAATCCCCACTTTTAGGAATTGCACTGCTATAAAGCAATGCTCATCTGTTCTCAGCTCAGATCAATAGCTTTAGAAATAATAATTATCTTTCTCACCACTATATAGCTGTACATAAAATATGATGAAAGTTATGTTGAATTATTGTAGACCTACACGTCTCAATGTAATTTTATGTCTGATATTAGTGCCTTGTACTTCTGGTCAGAGCTTTAAATTTAGATTTTAAATTTAGATTTTTAAATGGTCTAAAAAAGTCCCCCCTGTTCCTGTCATTGTTTATGACAGGGATTATAGCAGAAACAGACTTCAAAAACAGATTGCTCCTTCCCTAAATTCAAGTGGTATAACTTCATGAATAAGGGAGATTTTTATTGTCTTAAGTTACAATCATAAGAACTCATTTTAAAAGCACACTAGATAAAACTATCTATTATGCAGAAACTCGAGGGAAAATGAAAAAACCTTACTAATACAGTGAGCAGGATGGGGCCTTTGATGATCCATAACACCACTCCATTTTCATCATCATCCCAACATCTGAAACAGCAAACAAAACCAGGATTTTTATCTGTCCCATGGGAGCTTCCCATCACACACAAAAGCTCTTCTGCCACAGGAAAAGAAAGTGGTGGACATAAAGCTTTAAATCACAGTCTAAATGTCACTGGTATCTGTGTAGTTCAATCTAAAGAAAATTTAATCAGCAAGAATTACAGGTTGAAGAACCAAAACAAAGTAAAAAACAAAACAAAACAACCCACATTTGTATTTTCAGGCTTCTTTCCTGCTCTTAACACTCTCAACTCAACTTCTTATTCAATTCTCCCAAGTTCTGAGCAGGTGGGTATAAAATATCTTTTCTAGCTGATGTGAAATTATCTGAAAGCTTCGGGATAGCTTACAGTAAACAATCTTTCAGTGTGGAGCTCATGTTAAAAGATACAGATAAAGATAAAACAAAATAAAATAATTGAACGGAGACAAAAGAAGAAACTACTTAGGACAACGTTGGTTGGTTGGGAAGTTCTTATTTGAAGAGATTAGGGTTAGTTATTTGTGGTTGACTTTATACAGAAGCAGCAATTTTCTTGAAGCACAATTATTTCTAGGACTGGGCATTAGGCAATTTAAATGAAATTTCAGTAGTTGATATGATATTTCCAGGTTTTGTTACCCCATGCACAGAGATAAAAATCACAAGACCTAAAGTGTTTTCTCACTTATGTGCAAGCTGTAAAAATTAGAGTTAAAACTTCGAATCACAGGAGTTTTTTCCTTACTTTTTTCTGTACACATCTTTTTTTCCCCACCAGAAAAACAGAACACCGTAAAAAATGGGATGTCCTTGTGCTCCTTATCCCAGCTCTGACTCACCCAGTGTTCTGCTGATGGATTCGTGTGAGGACCCAAGCAAACATCACAGCAGTGGGAGCTCCTGAGCAAACCAAGAGGAACACAAAGACTGGTTGGAATTTCATGTTCCACGGAATCATTATTCCAAATAAATTCACAGGGCACCAGGTTGGATTAAAGGTCAGGTTATGGGTCAGACAATTTTCAATAACTTCATGAAAGAATTTCATTTGCAGTCCAGGGAAAGGAAAAAGGAAAGGAATGAAAAGGCAAGAGAATGAAATCATGGCAAGGGAGAACAGGGGATGATGTGAAACTAGAATTTCAGAAATAAATGCTAAGAGTTACTTGAAGGTTTGGATAGGATTTACAAGCATTTGTGAAGCTGGAGTGAACATTTGTTTAGCTGGGGCTCTTTTATCTCGTGAATTGTGGCCAACAAACACCCTTTGTACAGCAGCTGGAAGAGTTCATATTTCTGTCCTAAAGACTCTACTAATCACTCTAGACCAATCATTTGATAAGAATCCCATGAAAATTTAACTGAATCCAGGATCCAGTTGTTTCTAGCCTCACTTTATCACTGCTTATCCTTCTATCCTTCTACATTTTTGACTGGGATTTTTAAAGATCTATAAAGCAGAAATTGCTTTTTCTCTCCTCCTGTGGAATTGAATTTCCAAAGACTAAGTGACTTTCAAAACTGCCACAACAGGGACTCTAACATGAAGCAGGTGATATTTTCACTGATTCTTGTGTAGAAATACAGATAATTTCTTTCTAAGTATCATTTGATATCTGTGGGAAGGGCCCAGAACTTGTCCTTCCAAATTTTAGCCCTTTGCTCAAGTCCTTTGTTAAGTTCAAGTTGGCTTTTTAATTAACAAAAAGAAATATTTCCCTCCACATCACCTAAGATGTGAGTTACCCCTGAGGTATCTCTCACCTTCCCTTGATTGCACAAGAAGATGAAGATTACCACATTATTAATTGAGTTGTTTGCTTTCTTATCTCAAGTTGGCCATGATTAATCAAGGGCTGAGAGTCTACTTTCAGACAATCCTATTTGGAGTAGCTCCAACAAAAAATTTAATTACATTAAATAAAGTCTAAAAATCTGAGGGTGAAGGATAAATTAATATTTATTCAGGATAATTTGGGTTTCACTTCTAAGTCGAAAAATGTCTTTGTAACTGCTCAGTTTGGGTGCCTGTATTTTAGAGTGGCCAAGGTGAGACATGGCAATATCTGAGAGTCACAATAAAAAATTCTGAGCAGTGAAAGAAATCCTATTTGTTTCACATTCCTATTCTGAATATCAGTGATAATTTCAATGGCTGTATAAACTCAAAAGATTCCTTAAAGTCAAGAGATCTCTGAAAATAAAAGAAAAACAAAAACCAGAATTGTTTGATTCCTAGGTCTGACTCACATGATTTAAGATTACTCTGTCAAAAGCTGCTTTGCTAAAAACAAAAGGCAACTTAGTCACCCAAACTTCTTCGATCAGTGGAGGAATTCAACCTATTTTTATGATATTGTCCAGACATATCACTCATCCTCTTGAGACCTAGATTATTCACCACCAAGGAGCAAATAACTGAGATATAAAAGGCAACACAATGATGTGGCTTTGATGTAGAAGGATGAAAGAGGAACTTCCCTCTGAAAAATGTCACCTTCAGCAGGCTCCTTTTACCTCAAAACACAGATTTCATCCACTCCTGCAGGCAACCAGAAATACTGAATGGCACCAAAGGAGAGGAAAGTTTTACTAACCCCAACCAGTAAAAATGAACCACCACACAAACTTCCTGTTGGAAACAAAGGTCAGCAGCAGCAGGGTTTGCAGGTAGATCCCTTCGATGAGAAGCCAGAAGAAATTGGCCAAAATACTGAATTGGAAGAAGGCCACAGCAGCCTTGCAAGCAACCTGGAAGTGCAGAGGAAAAAAAAACCTTTTAGGTCTACTCTTGTCATGGAAATGTAGGCAAAATTCAATGTTGTCACACAAGAATGAAGAAATAACAAAATTTCTGCAGGTTTGAGGTTTTGTAATTTGAATTGACTTTATTTTAGATTTTCGAAAGGGAAATATTGTTTTTTTTTTTTCCTCACAGATTAAATTCTTTACTGGTAGAAATTGTTAGAGCTTCATTAGAGTCAACAGATCTAAATATCAAAGCTGAGTGCAGCCTTAGCACCTGGTCTTTGGGTTTACATAATATTGTTTGATTAAGATTTCCATTTTATCAATAAGAGAAATAGGATGAAAAGATCTCCCTGTTGCCCTCAGGTAAAGAATTAAATGTCCAGCCAGGGGTGAGAGAGAGGGGAATTTCAGTACCGTTGACATGAGGCAGTGGTCCATAGTTTCATCTGCAAACAGAACAGCATCTTTGGTGAAAACAGCAACTGCTCTCAAGATAAAGGAGACAAACAGGTGCATGTGGATGTAATTCCGTGTGCAGTGGAATTTTCTGGCGTGGAAAGAGAAAACAACAACAAAAAAGCTTTTTATTTTTCATTTTTAATTTTTTAAAAAAGATTTTATTTTATAATTTATGAAATTTTTTTTCAGACACCTTGCAAAGCAATAAATGACCTGTCACTGTTTGAGAGGCAGTGAGGCAGGAGGGAGCAGAGAAGTTGTTACCTTTCTCAGTTAATAAAAATTCCAGGATAATTGTCCTTGGATCTCTACATATTTAAAGGAGATGCCAGGAGCAGAGAGTAACTGTGGGACTCTTGGGCTAGATTAAGATAATACCTCTTAATTATTTTTAATAACCTTTCTGTTGAACAAGCTTGCATCAGGCTTTTCAGCCCCTTTCAGGTCAAAGGAAGGATTGAATTGGTGTCAGTCCCATGTTATGGGATGGCTGCCAGAGCAGTTGCCCTAAATTGCATTAATCTGATGAGGAGCAGCTGAGGGAGCTGGGAAAGGGGCTCAGCCTGGAGAAAAGGAGACTCGGGGGGATCCTGTGGCTCTGCACAAGTCCCTGACAGGAGGGGACAGGCAGATGGAGCTGGGTTCTTCCCCTGAATTACAAGGACAGGACAAAAGGCAAAGGCCCCGAGTTGTGCCAGAGGAGGTTCAATAGAACCAGTGGGTTCTATTCCCACTGGATATCAGGGAAAATTCTTTATGCAAAGAGTTGTTGGGTACTGGCCCAGGGAAGTGGTTGAGTGCCCATCTCTGTGGGTATTTAAACACACACGGCTGTGGTCCCTGGGTTCATGGTTAGTGATGGACTTGGCACTGCTGGATTAACAGCTGGGCTTGATCTTAAACATCTTTTCCAGCCCAATATTTCTGTGATTGCCTTTCCCTAGACTGCCCAGTGCACATTTTACCCAGAGCTGGAGGAATCTCCCTCCAGGTTTGGACACATCAGCCTCGTGCTCCTGGGTCCCTCTGTAAGGGCCGTGACCTCTGAGGCTGCCAACCCACTCCAGGCAGGGAGCTGCTGTGGGCTCTGCCTCAACCAAACCCCAGATCCACTTCCTAATAACCAACAACATCAAACGAGGCATCTAAATTTAATCAAATCTCTTTTTATAGCTCTCAGTTACAGAAGCAATGGCCCTTCGCAGAGGGAATGGACAATTTAGGAAACTGGTTCGGGGGCATGGAATGCTCTTTCTGCAGAGTCTGTCCTGCCATGCACTTTAGGAATGATCAAAAAATGTTAAAAATGATCTAAAGTTAGGGCATTTCCTCTGTATGGTGTCAGTGAGGAGATTAAGAGAGACTGCCCAGCTTGATTGTTTCAACATCTGCAGCAAACACCACAGCACAGGTAGAGAAGGACCCATCCCCATCAAAGATGATAATTTCAGAATGATTAGAAAACAATCATTAAAAAAATCCCACAAAACAAAACCACAGAGGATCTGAGAGAAATTATCTTAAGGCATCCTGAGAAAAAGCCCATTTGTATTTACCTGAAGGCGGCAAAGACAATTAGAGCTGTAATGAGCGAAGTCACAGATGCTGCATAGCCAGCGGTGTAGACACGCCAAAATGCAGAATAATAGGATTTCTGTGGGGAAAAGAGACACAGCCCAGTGCAGGGGGTTGTGCTGGAGGCACCCTGGGGTGCTCATTCCACTGGTTCACATTTCCCTCACTGCTCAGCCCCACAATCTCTCCGCTGTTTTTTCATGCTCGAGATCTGCTTCAGGATTTTCCCTCCACCACTAACAAATTTTTCCTTTGTGTCCCACTTAACCCTACACAGGAGAGAAATTCCACAGCCCACAGGCTCATCTGACCCCTCTGAGCATGTTCAACAGGGAAATATTAACTTTGATATGTAACCAGTACATAAAAACTCTGGAGCACTGAAACCTTCTGGTGGGAGATTTGTGAATCTGTTACTTTAGACCTGGGCCAGATTTAATAAATATTGATTTTCATAAACAGCTATAGCTGAAAGAGAAATAAAGCTCTCAGTTTGTGGGTGAGGAAGCTGAAACATTGATAAAGAGTTACATCATGTTGTGGAGGTAAATTAAAGCCAAGAAAATCACCTCAAAGCCCCTAATTCTCTGGACTAAGAGTTCATTCCTTGCTGTATATTATAACACTGTAAATTCTTTATAATTCACTTGTTTTCAATTAAGATCCACATCCTAAGAAATTCTAATTCTATGTCCTAAGAAAAGTAAAGCTTGTTTGCTTGACTTATCTATGCAAATTTTATTCTGATTCACGACAACATCACCTAATTATTTAAAATCCCCAGAAACCAAATTCTATGAACTCAGGCAAATTTCTTCCTTATAAACCCAGTGGACAATTTGTTCTCAAATTGATCCCAAATCTGTTTATCCAAAAGGCTGCAATTCCAGGTTGAGGCAACAAACCAGCAATTTTTAATAGATCCATAAAGAGGTCCTGTAACCCTGACATGACAGGAATCATCCTGGTGTTTCTGAAATAGTCCTGAACTTTTGTACAGTCTTTTCAAAACACAGATGAAACTTAGAAAAGAGGTTATTTAACTGAATAATGAACAGTTTCAATTGACTTTATCTGGTTTTGTAGGAGAGATGAAAAAACAACACTAAATACAAAACACATCATAAGTGCTCACTGTTCATACAAAATCCAAAGCGTTTCTCTTAGGACACAATTGGGACTTTTACTCATTTCCCTGTGTTTGCAGTGCAGCAGAGATTGCTGATCTTATCTTCCTTTTGTAGTCAAACCCTGTGGATTTGACTGGAATAACAAACTAAACACAGCCAGAGCACAGACAGCAGCTCTGTGCAGAAATCTGCTGTCCTGTTGAAATATAAATACAGCTCCTTGCTCGATTTTAGCCTGGACCAGGCAGAAATTCTGCCTGGCTCAGCATAATCCAGGGACTGCTTGGAGAAAGCCACCTGGAGAGTGAGTTTAGTTCTATGAGAGAACCCCATGGGGGCTGGAGAACTGTGGTCCAGAATTCACAACTTTTATTGATCTTACATCCCTTCTGAACTGTTCAGATAATTTTCAGCATCTTTCCAGAAGGCTTTCAAGCAGTTATTTAAGTTTTCTAAGCATTTATTTAAGCTTTTTAAAGCATTTCTCTTTCCTCAAAGTGCAAGGTACAAATATTCTTATTTATAGAAGGGCATTGAGCTCCAGATATGAACTCCAGTACAGTGAGGAGGGATGTGGAAATTTAAATCATATCAAGATGTGGATGTGAAAGAAATTTTGAAGCTTAATTGAGCATGAATTATGATTTTCAGACAGGAAAAATATTCACTTTCTGCTCCACTGAACACCTGAGATAAAGTGTGGAAATACTCAGTGGCATCCAAGCTTTCCCTCCTAAGGATGTGTGATCACTACCAGGCTATAAAGTTAAGAAATATTTTTCTCTGTGACTCAAAGGAAACCAGGAAAACAATACAAATAGAAGGGATCCAAAGGATTTTTCCCTGAAAAAATCCCTGAGGATTGGTGGGTAGGGCTCCCCTGGGAGATGTGGGCATGATGAAGATTTACATCACCTCTGTCAGAGAACCAAAGCCTTTATTAGCTTGGACAAGTGAACTAAACATGAGTTTGACACCAAGAGAAAACATTTGGATTAAGAGGAAAGCTCTGGCTGCTGCTCACTTGCTTTAAGTCAAGCCTAACTTGTTAAACAAGTTCTAAATATACCTAAAAGTTTTGAGTTTAGCACTGAAAATGGGTAATTATTGGGTCCTGACATGACTCAGATGTGTGCAGCATCCAGCTGCTCAGGAGAGGATGCTCTGGGGATGTTCAGCAGCAGGAAATGAAACCCCCACCTGATCCTCAGGTCCTTTGCTGGAACCTTCATCAAACCCACAGGCAATGGTGTATGGGGGGAATGGCTCTGACCAATATTCCTCCTGTGTGCAGTTCCTCTGCAGGAAACCTTCATTGGGAAAACACAGCAGGCTTGAAATCAGGGCTGCTGCTGCTGCTGCTGTTCTTGAAGTTTTGATGAGCAGCAACGATTTCTTATTACCCCTTTGATTCCTAAGTGAGGGACTTATAGGTTTAGTCGTGTTCAGGGAGATTAGCTGTAAGAATGACAATATTCTACACATCTATCCTTTAAAAAATTGAGGGACATGTTCCCAGTCATTTCAACATGCAGTGGGACTTGTGGATTTCATATGGGAAATCAACTCTGCAAATTCATTCCTTCCACAGAGGAAATTGAATTATACATTTACAACGTATTTGGGGATTTTGGGCAGAGCCCTGAGCTGTCTTTTCCAGACTGGAAGCTCCAGACAAGCTTTGATCTTGGTCCTGCTCCGATTGGAGGATTGGGCTGGATGACCTCAGGAGGTTCTTTCTAATCTTAATTAATGTACAGTTTTATAAATCAGTGTTTCTATGACATATTCTTCTATAAATTTAACATCATATGGTGCACTTGTCCATCGTATTTACATCAATAAAGGGATTAAAGAATTCAGTAGAGCACAACACAAAATATGAGAGTGTCAATACTGACCCCACGGTGAGATTTCTGTCTGGATAATTACTGAATTCTGACTGATACAAGAGCATTGTAAATCAGGAAAATATGAAGGAATCCTCAACTGCTGAAATTCTTTTAAAATTTTTTTAAAAAATATGTAAGGATAAGAAGAATAGGAAAAAAATCTTGCCGTGGGTACTGGTGAATTCTTCAAAAAACCGTGGGCAGGGGATTTTAACCACTTCCCCAAAAGTGGCTCTGGGCCAGCAGGTTAGACCATCCCAATCTCTGGCACATCCTGTAAAAAAAAAAAAAAAAAAAAAAAAAAAAGCCTCTAAAAAAAAAAAATCCCAAAGAACATCACCCATTTGATCTCCCATAATGAGATTGTGGTTTTACCACTCATTCACATGCAAGAAGAGCCACAGCAGGACGTGCAGCTCTGCAGATGAAGGAGGGGAGTGTTCTCCTTTTCTCCTTGAACGCATCCCTGCTCACATTTAGTATTCCAGCTGGACCTTCCCCCTCTTTTATCCCCTGAGAGAATGTACCTGAAATTCAAGCAGGCACACTCCCAAAGGCAAATCAATTGGAGCTCTTTCCTGTTGTCAAAACAAAAGCCACTGAAATGAAAGTATTGAATAATGATTAGCACTTGAGATTCCTCGTTACTCCTTTCTCATTGCTTGAGATTACAGAGTTTAACTGAAATATATCAGGCTCAAAACTCAGCCTGAACCTCTTTATTTCATGTTTAAAAATCTACCAATTTCACCTGGCTTAAAGGAAATTCAGGCTGAAGTCCCAGCCTTAGGCAATCAATGTGGTGGATTTCCAGAGGGATTGAATTCATCCCACACCAGGAGAACATCTCAGCATTATAAAAAACGACCATGGCTAGGAGTGAGTCTGACTGGCTGGAATTCAAGAGGTTCCCTAAAAGCAGAGACTGCTGGCTCTGAGTGCCCTAAAAAAAAAGGATTTTCAGGAGCTTCCGTGAATCACAGCTTTGTCACAGCTGCATCACACTGAGACTTGGAGCTGCTGGCAAGTGGGCGTGGGGGCAACACAGAAAAATTGCCAGCATGGAAATGTGCCTGAAATAATACAAAAGAGCACCATGCCCTAACCAAAACTAATCTCTAGGTGGTCATAAGGGGGATATAAAGCAGGAGGTTGGGTTGGGAGAGGTTGTTTTCTTCCCTGATTCTTTTCTGCTGCCTCTGCGATGGATGACAAGGCAAATCTCAAGTTGTCAGGTTGAAATGTGGAAGCAAAGCTCACGTGGAGCTGGGCAAAGTTACTCTGTGGCTTTCAAAAGGACAGTCCTGAGAATCTCCCACAGCTTTATCCTCACATCACCCTTGGGAGGACGAAATTCCTGGTGTACCCAATTTTCCAAGGAAAATAGAGGCCCTCGTTCATTAGCTGTAATTTTAATTGCCTCAAATAGGTCATTTAATCTCAGCTTTGTGAACAACAGAGACAGAGCTGATTCATCCCAAATGTTGGTGGCTTCTTCCTGAGGACACGGTGAGTCACACTCTGCGAATACCTGGCTCTCACTGATGATTACAGCATAAACTCGGCTGCTAATTGTCAAATTAATGAAGCCAATCAGTCCCACTTAGACATGCACTGGCCCCTACATTTAACAGCTGAAGAGGTCCTTCTTAGAAAGGCTTGGCAGATCTGAGGAGCTGGGTCTAAAAATCTGTTTTATTTGGCGATGTGGAGTTAAAAATTGTATTTGTGTGAACTTGTGTAGGAACCTGTATGTCTTAAGTCTTAGAAATTATTTATTTCCAGTAATTTCTACAGTTTATATCAAAGAAAGTGCTGAGTGCAGAGGCTGAAAGGGAATTTTTCATGCCAAGTGGTGGTGTCCAAGCCACCCAAGACTCCACAAAGAAAACTGCAGTAGGAGCTGTATCTATGGATGCTGACACCACAGATATTTAAGTCTTGTTCAGAAGTCCAGGAATTTTTAGACAGTGAAGGAAAAAAAAAAAAAAAAAAAAA
>VWYP01002081.1:0-29590 GCA_013400435.1 Pycnonotus jocosus | reverse complement strand
AAAAGAAATCACCTTTCCTTCATCACCATTTTGGGGGTGGGGGTGGGGTTTTGTTTGGAGTTTCTTTAGAACAATAATTCTGATTTCAGTTTCAGGATTTTGGGAGATTATTCCATTCACAAATTCCTTGAGATTACCTATACCACTGACTAAAACTAAGAGTAATTACCTCTATTTCTCTGTATAATCTATACTGTCAATAGAAACCAGCTCTGGTTTCTTTGTAAAATAAGTCTGTCTTATGCAACATAATGAGATTTTCTTCAAGATTCCTCCACCCTTTCAACTCTTTTATTCTTACTACAGATTTAACTTGATTTCATTTAAATTTCATCTTAATTGAAATTTTCCCATTCTGTAATTCCAGTTTCAGCATGGCTTTTTAGCTATTTATGCCACCTTTGGACCACAAGCGTTTCCAATAGTTTTGCCCACGTGCCAGGCTGATCTTGAAGCTGTCAAGACAGCCTATTTCACAGCACCCAAAGGAGGCCTATTCTGTTACAACATGCATGTGTAAATACCTGTAATTAGAATCAAAAGTAGATGTATAGTGAAACAATGGTAATATTAAGACTGCTGCAGAATTATTTCACATATGGCAGCAACTAATTTTTATTATGACCTTGGCTGTTTTGCCATATTTTTAAAATACCCAACAGGCTTAGTGTATTTTTATGCTAATAATCAAAGAAATTTTATTTAAAGCTAACATTTTTCCTGTTTATTATGGTTAGAGGTCAAAAAGTATCAGTGGTTGGCTTGGAGTGAATATTTTAATCCTCTTCTACCTCTTTAAGGGAAAACAATTTTAATGAGAAAGTTTAGGGGAAAATTCCTCTTCTGTAAAATAAGCAGAATCAGCATATTTTTTTTAATATCTAGTATAGTAAACCCCCCAAGAAAGGGTTGTGCTGGAATATCTGGACAGACCTCACTCACATCAAAGAACTCTTGGAATTTGTAGCACTGTATGACTCCTAACACAAGGCTTCTTGTGGAAAATTGGAGTCTCCAGTTTCTACCTACCATAAAAATAGATTGTGTTTGGCTCTGGGCACATGACCTCAACATTCTGGCTCTGGCCAGTGCTGCTTTGGTAGCTGTGATGGGGACACAGGGGACAATGGCTGAAATTGCTTTAGTAGATGAGTCTAGATGAGGGGTGGGGTGAGTGACAGGTAAGTGTCATCACATCACATCACTATCCCCAGCTGTGGTACCCAGTGCAGGACAGATATTGATAAATGGGAATAATCTCAGTGGAGGACACCTCCATGGAGGGGGCTGCAGCACTGGCTCTCTGAGGAGAGCCTGGAAACATTGAACCTGGAGGCAACACAAATTATGTGTATTTGAGTGAATTTACTGAGTAAAGACTGAGGTCTTACCAGCTCCAGAAGTTTTCTACTTCTAAGCAATATGTAGCCCAGTAAGTAGTACCATATTGTACAAAGAGTACATTTGAGACTGAAAGAACGGAAGGAGCAGGACAGAATCAGCAGTGCATTTCATCCCCATCTAGGAAATCATCACTGTTTGGAAAGGTAGCTTGAGAGAAATTTGCAGCTCCAGCTTTAGACCACTGAACTTGGTATGAGTCTGATTATCTAAATGCACATGCAACAAGCCATTATTTAATATATAAGCGTATATTATAAGTGCATATATATAAGTGCAAAATACTTTGAGACTTTCATTAATCCACTGTTGTCACCACAATTTTCTAAGCTCAGAATCCAAAACACTATGTTGAACAGATAAAATTATGCTTTTTCTATTTGGTTAGAAATCCTTGTGAGTGGTGAGGGATAGTCTAATTATCTTCAACAGGTAAAATACGTGGTGGGGGGGTTGATACAGTGCCACTGTGCTATACTATCAGCTCTACTATTGCTAGACAATTGGACATTTGAAAAGTTTCAGGTGATCCAATGGGTTGAATCTTCAGTAAAATGTCCTCACATAGGTCCAATTATTTTCTTAATGGAAAAGCAACAAAGCAAAACAAAGAACCCAGCCTCTGCCTCTCTATCTGTCCTTATGGGGCCCATCTTCTCAACCTGACAGAAATATTATTGAAAAATCAGTGGGCCAGAGGCTGTTCAGATTCCTTATGGGATTCTCCACCACATGTACTGCTCTACAGCAACGACAAGTTTGCCACATAGACTCCAGATTATGTTTAAGATATCTTAGCTAGAAGAGACTAAGCTTAATCATAGTTAGAACAGTCAGCATTTCAAATAGTATTGACTCAGCTGTAGGTGTTTTTTTCATCTCAGACAAGCCACTTAAAATTTATGCTGCAGATATATCATCTGCAAAATTAGCCTAAGAAGTACATATATACAGCCTGTATAGCACTGTCTAAATTTTTTAGCATTTATATTGCTACTTTCCTTTCTAAAAGCAGCATTATTTTACCACAGCTACATGCAAATAAAGAATAGATCCTGCATGTCTTGATAATGCACCCAGAGTACTTGGGATATGTATTCCTCTTATAACCAAAACCAGCTTTTGGGCAAGTAGCTATTAAATAGGACCAGAATAAGGGAAAACCACACCAAGAGCTATCTAGGAAGATTTGTAACATTTCCTTAGAGTTAAAAAATATAATGCACTCATCAATTTATATAATATTTTGGCAACTTTGGGGTGGTTATAAAAGAACTGTTCTTTAGCAGACTGGCAACTCTGCTAACCATCAAAAAATACTAAAGGAAAAAGCATTACCATTTAATGCTGCTTAGTCTGCTCAGATCAATGACTGTGTGGGTGGTTCTTGGAATATGCATCTGCAAAAATATGGTTTGGATCAGTTGAGCTATAAGGAGATCAATTATATCCTCTTGTGGGTTTTCCACTTTCAATATTCATTCTTTCTCCTTAGAGTTCAGAAGTGCAGTACCTAAGAGCTTGATGGAATAAATTTACTTGGTTAAGGTGATTTCTGTCATGTATCTACAAAGATGCTGCTCCTCACTGAGGGGCAGATTCCAATGTCCTCATCCACGGTGAATGGGATATAATATCTGTAGCCATCAATGTACTTCTTTTGGATTGTGGGAGTTTTTGAGATGAAAAGCAAAATCATATCTTAGCTTCAAAATAGGTCCAAGTTGCAAAATCCTAGCATGGAACCAGACTCTGCAGCCCACCATATGTTATAAAAAGCCATGCTGCTTGATCATACAGTTCTGGTTTAGCTGAAAATAGCTCAAAGTGCTAAACTGAGACAATGAGAAAGCTTTTGCTGTGGATTAAAATTTGGTCTAAAGTTCACTTTTGGATTGAGCCTATCTGTGGTTCTCTAATATTTAATTCATAAGTTGAATTAAACATCTAAACAAAACTCCAAACTGCCCCATAAGCTAGATAACTATTTTGCATACTAAATACAGAAGTTTTAAAATATTTGTAGCAGCCAAGTAAGACCTGAAGCATTAACAGTTTCATACTAAACTGTTAATTTTCAAATTAAGCACGGGGGATCAGATGTCTCCTCTTCCCTGCCCTCCATCACCCCCCCTCCCCGCAACCCCCAAGAAAATTAGCATTGTTGGCCTCTCTACAATTTTCCATGTACTTCATCACTCCTTGCTCCTTTCTACTCTCCTTGTACAATATGGCACTAAATTCCAATTACAGACTCTACAGATCTCTCTCCCTTTGTCTTCTTAATTATTGTTGTTATTATTGCCTTACTGAAGGCAATCTGGATTCTGACAGGTTGATAAGCAAAGCTGGCAAGACCTAAATAAAGCTACTACGTGCAAGAGGAAAGTTTTCTTCCTGTTTCTTGATGAAAAGCAGAAGGAAACACCACAAAAAAAGAGAGGAGCTATTCATGTAATTGGCCTAAAGGAGTTCCAGTCCAGTCCCTGCTCATGCTGAAACAGAGTGTCCAGTTAATTTTTCATTTTCACATACCACTGTTGTCTTTTTGCACTTTGGTTGAAAACTGCATGAAAAGCATTGCTTGTGTGAAATTAGAAGGAGTTCTGCTCTACAATTTTGAAAAAAAAAAAAACAAACCCAAACCCTTGTATACAGGGTCAGATCAGCTCTCACAGCTGGTCTGTCTTTTAAAGTTTACATTTACAGAGCAAAATTAGTACAAACCTTGCTTAGGACATTCACCTCTGCTTGCTAAGGGAAGTAAGAACTTCATCATAGCAAGACATCCAACATACTTTTGATAAGAATCTCTGCAACTGATAAAATGTAACTTTGCCTTTGAGATGCCCTTTGTAAACTCATCCAGAGGAGTACAAACACTCCTCGGTGGGAGATTTGAAATTAAACTATTTCTATCTAAATATTCCAGAAATTAGTAAGAGGCATATGTGGAAGTGTAAAATAATAATGTGGGAAGGTTTGAAGTCTAAATCCCAACTCTTTACTCATCTGAGGAAATGCAGACTGACATCCTGAATTTGTAGTTCAAGATCTGCATACCAGAGAAATACTCAAAAAGTGCAAACAAAGTTAAACTGTGAACTAGGAACCGTGTACAAGTCTCTGCCATTTAGTTCTACCTTTGCAATTAAATAAATAAATCAGTAGGACATTAAATCACCCTCAGTTTCCACAATGCAAAATTTCATGGGGTTTTGTCCTCTAAATTTAGTAAAACCTAATGGGTAACTAACAATGGTGGGGGAAGAGGGCAGGAACTGTACATGATTATAACATGCCATTCAAAAAACAGTATTAGAAAATCTTACACAAGGAGAAGACTTGGAGCCTCATGCAGAAAGTAGAGAAGTAAATTCTCTATTATGCTGAGATGAAATGTGATCTTACAAAACCAACATCAGCAGGCAGTCCTTCTTGTTTCCATTTTATCACACCACCAAAAATGCAATTTTTTTTCACCACTTAATCATGGTAATTTTAGAGTGCTAAAACTGTACAGTTTTATACCACTTTGCAACCAGTTTAAGCTCTCTAGGATCAAAACTTTGTAATACCTTCACAGGAATTTGTATAAGCTTGTGAATCATGAATAAACTAACAGATTTATCTGCAAGCCATGGCAAATCCATTAAGCCTTGTATACAGCTTGTTTTTTTTAGAACTGCAAGTCTTGAGATTGCTAGTCTTTGCCATGGAAAAAAGCATTTCAGATAGTTCTCTCAAATACTCAAATCCTGTTCTGCTTTGCCTAAGTTAAGCACAGGGTAGCAGTGATACACCGATTTCATTCAAACATTATGGTATGTGCAAAAATCATGGAAAACTGTGTCCGGTGCTGCAGAATGAATGAACCTGTCCAGAGGCAAGGCAGGGTTTGGAATGGATATAATTAAAGGGGAAATGTCAAACAGCCACAGGGATCCAGTTTGAGACTGAGCGCCCCAGCCCTCGCAGCCTGCTCTTACCGTACCTGCTCTAAACTCTCAGGAGGTGAGGAACAGAGCAGTCGTTTCTGATCACCATGAGCCATTCTCTTGAAGTTAATGGAACTCCGTTTTAGCTTAATTTCTTTAAAACTGTGAACATCAACATCTTGTAGTAGTTTCATTGCTACATGCAGCTAACACCCACAAAATTGCTGCCACAGTCACCAGGTGTAGTGACAGAAACCTTTTTTGATGATCCACTTGTATTGTGTGTCTGCTCACAGCAGTCTGAGCAGAATCACTGTCTTCAGGGACTTCTCCACTGCTCTATCCTGTTTACACAATGTACTTTTAATCACTTTAGAAGTACACTGCACACATCATTCTTTACCATGAGATTTATAGTTTATAAACAACTTTAAACTGCATTTGCCCTTGACAAGGTCAAGAAGGGCACACAAACCATCAGCCACACCTTCAACTATAAAGTAGCTCAGATCTGTCATCCGTGTCAACCAATAAATAATAAAGATTGATGAAAGTAGCTCTTAAACTACTTTCAAAATGCATTCTATTTTCAGAATCACTAATGGCTGGCCATTAAGAAAGAAAACAAATAGATTTTATTTTTTTTTTGTTAGAGTTGTGTATTCAGCAGAAATTTAGACTGCTTAATACTTTTTTCAAAGAAGGATGCTTTGAATGGAACCAACACTGCCACAAGGAGAGCTGTTACATGAAACTCACTGGACAGCACGCTGAAGAGTAGTTATAGGAAACAGGATCATTAATTTGTGTTTTTAGAATATTTTTGGCTTCCTATTTGCCCCTTATCTCATGCACATGTCAGGAAAATGCTATCTCACTATGAAATTCTTCCCTCTCTCTTCTCCAATTAAAACTTCACTGTGGGTTGGAAAACACACAGAAATCAGTAGTAGCCAACTAGTAAAGCATGTTCCCAATTCCCAGGCCTAGATGGGACATGGAGAAGGCTTGGGGTAGAAAGTTTGTGTTATTGCCAGACCACTCTATATAAACTATTTAAATCTCAGAGAGAAGATTTATCCTCCAATGCTGCAGGCATGCTCTTGCCTATGAATTCAGATTACCAGATGGCACAATTACCACAAACTTCAGTCATGCACCTTGAACATGGTTGTTCAAGGGCTGCAATGTGTCAAAATACCATTATGCAACACATCTTTATCCATGCAAATCACTGTGTGAAAAAATTATTGGTAGAGGTTGATTTTATATATAAAGTTCAGGAATAAACAAGTGTAATTCAGGCTGGAATTCAGCTTCATGTTCAGCAACCTTGTTAATAAATATGCCCAGTCAAGTTAGGACATAGCATTGCAATATCTGTTATACAACTGGTAATATGAAATGGGTGTTTTCCACCAAAAGCAAAATCTATGCCTTTGTGACTTGTATTACAGTGAAGCTGAGCAGCCAAGGAAGAATAAAAAGGAGTGAAAAATCCCAATTGCCCCTTAGAGTCCTGGACTAGAATACAAATTATTGAAGTGCACAGTCTGGTTAGAAGATTGGAGAAACATAGGGGCCCAGGATATGTTCAATGTGAATGGATCCTGCAGACAATGTTGCTGGATTCTATCAAATCTCAATAGGATATGTACACAGGTAAAATTTTAAGCTTAAAATTTGAACAAAACTCACTGCTTTTCTCACAGAATGACAAAAGACATTAATGACCACCAAATTCTGACTTCCCCATGCCTGTAAAAGCTCGAAGTTACTAGAACTTTTCAATACATTATCTACATATCTTTAAACCAAGGTAAACTAGTCCCTCCTGGCACCTTCTTAGCAATGACTGAACCACTTTTACTAAACATTTTCCAAAACAATTAAGCCTAAAGGAGAAAATATTAACTGAAATGACAACATTTTTGCAATATTATGAGCAAGTGAAGATAGACTATTATAAATATTAGGGAACTTCAATACATTTATTTCTGCATATGCTATCTGTACATCGAGTTAACTCAGACACTCTCAAGAGAATCTGAAGAAGGTGTAGTGCAATGAGATTCTTTTAATCGCTCAGGGGAAGATCTGTTTATGGAACAGAATACATCAATCACCACATTTTGTTATGGCTTTCTGTTCACAATAACAAATTCCAGATCTCTATCAGAGCTAGACCAGGTTCAGAGCCAGGACCTGGAACAGGTCTGGGGAGTCCTGTGAGCAGTTCTTCCCTGCTTTGTCTTAGATGAAAATCTGGTGAAGCAGTCCAGCCCAGAGGATCTACATTCATTAGCGTCAAACAAAGAGTGCCATTGAAACTGCTTTCACCACAGTTGCAACACTATAGCATCTCATCTGTTACTTATCAGGGAAGAGTGTTATTATATGGCACATATTATATTCTCATATTATTTCTAGGAGTGTAGATAGGTAGCTTTCTGTACAGCAGGCATTTTTCCTTTACCTTTCTCTCATTTCTATAATCATCATAAGTATTATAATCCATGTAAGACCCACATAACTCATTAAAATTAATTTTAAATTATCACCTTATATACTGCTATCAATCTATGAACTGCAGCACACACACACACACCACTGACACATGAAGGGAAATAGCCTAAATTTTAATTTCAAGAGTCCCTTGGAGCACCAGGTGGATGTAACATCAGATTGTAATTCTAGCTAGTGTCATGTAGCTATATTTTCTAGTAATCTTGAGGCCCATTTGTCACTTGACTCTTCCATAAGTTTGTGTGTATATATATATATAGTACATCTATGTGCTTACATACATTCATGCCTGTGCAAAAATAGTCATGACTTAATATTAGCATGATTCATATCAGTCCTTGAAATGTCACAAGCAAGGTTGCAGGTATATTTCCAGCTCTGTTATCTTCTATCATACAGATTCCGTGACGACAATTCCTTCATGAGAAAAGCAGTGAGCTAAAAAAACCCTCCTGTGAGCCAGCAGCTGAACTGCACTGGGTCAGCTAGCACAGAAGTACTCCTATGAAATCCAGCAAAAAAACCCAACAAATAAATTCACTGACATTTTTGCACGACTTATATTAAGATGGTTCATTATTCCTGTAAAAGCCATACAAACCCAGTTTGGAAATGAGACACATCATATATGTCATTTGAATCATTCACCTAGGGCAATGGGGCAATCATGTCAAAATTGCAGTAAAATTTGATAAACAACACACTGTGAACATACTTCAACAATCCATCACTTGAAACATAAAGAAAACTTCTGTCAGGCTGAAAATTTCGGTGCTTTCATGGAATTCATAGTTGAGCTCAAACATTCTGCTATGGATCAGAAAGTATTTTTTTATTATTGCTAATAATAGTTTTCTGTGAATGTGTGTGGAAACAGGAGTCCTTATTCACTCCAATAGACACTTAAGTTTTGTTTGAATATTTAGCCTAAAAGCCTAAAATGAGAGGGAGGAATTGTGAGAGGAAAATATCAAGAGGTATTATCTGTATGCACTACACAGGTCCAACAAAGAACTTATCTGTTCAAGAAAAGAAGTTCCCTCTGACTGCAACAGAGTTAATTCCCCAAGAATGAACTAGAGAATCATTACAGGTTTACAGGAGTAATTCCTAGCCCAGTAATAAAGAACTGAAGACCTCCCAGGTAACCACTAGGATGGGACTCAAACAGAAATATGATTAACAAAATCTTCCAAAAGCGACAAATCATTTGTGTTCCACAAAGTAAATTCACTTGTCAGCCACTATGAAGTGCTTGAGCTATGCTACCCATGTCAAAGTTGTTACAGCTTTTTATCCCTCACTTCTCTCTTGCCTCAGCCTGTGCAGGTTTCCTGCAGAGACATCTCACCACACTGACTGCGCTTCCTCTCATGCCAGGAACAGACATAGGTGAAATAAACATTCACCCAGGGATATCTCCCAGTTAATTAATTTTGAGACAATTAGTTTTGAGACTGATCAATTCAGTTTTCAATGAAAGTTCTTGCTCACAAATATAGATACCAAAAGAGAGGCAGGAATACAAGTGTAGAGATTACCAGAACAGGGAAAACAAGGGAAATACCCTGTTAAATGTTTTCAAGTTGTGCTTCTAATGAATTTGATACTTCTACTGAACTTATCTAACAGGCTGTAATTATACTTTTTGTATTTGTTTAGTCATTTCTTTAATATGCAAAGGTATGGAGTGTGAACAAGCCAGCCTTTGCAAATGCATTTCATTTCCACATGAAAAAAACAAGCTTCTTTCTGATGACGGGAACATTCCTTTCCCCCACCCACCAGTTTGATTTATTACTCCTACTTAAATGTCAGCATTCAGTTGTTTCACCTGGCTTCTTTTTTTAGCTGTGTAGCAAACTGAAATCGGTCCCTTGTCAAATTGCACAGCTTGATACAGCTGGGCCAGAATTTTACTACAGGTGGGAAGTTATTTATGTGATTATTGACATTTTAAGCATCTACACAGATTGTTCTTTTCCAAGAAATCAATGAAATTATCTATATGGAGGGAAAATAAAGCATAAAACTTTTTTACACAGGAAAAAAGAAATAATTTAATACTCTGTCCATGACTGCATCTCTGTTCTTTGGAGAAATGAGGCTACAAGCACCACATTTGGTGTTCCCAAGGGACTACACTCAGAGCAATTGAAAGCTTACTGCCTTGAGAATCCAAATGACTGCACACTTATGATGTGATTTAATATGGATGAATTCCCACCAGAGAAAACACAGAAAACTATTTTGTGACAATAAAGAAAGGAGTGTATTCATACACACACCTCAGATCAGATCTGCAAACCTGTTCCCATGAAGTTATGCTCAATAAAGAACATTTCCCCCCTCTCCCTCTATCAATATATAGAGATATGACTAAAATTTGAAGTAGCAGGTTTTTAAAACTGGTCTGACAGAAACTAATTAGGGCTCCTTTGTTTGTTCTCCTGTGAAGCTCCACAGTCACAGGGACGGTGGGTGCTGGGCCAACCATGCACAAACACAACTTCTCCTTCTCCCACAAATGTCCTTCTTCCACCACCTCTGCACTGATCTGCCCACAGAGGTGAAGATGTCACCTTGTCAGGTCTGTCCCTGAGGAAATATCACCAGCATCATCCACAGAGGTTAGGTCTGAGCAACTTTGAAGGTAGGTCACCAAAAGCAGTCTTTACCCTGCACCCGTAGGGATGCAGCTGATCCACCACACACTCTGTGCTAATGTCAAGTCACTTTTGAAGAGAGAGAAAAGGAATATCTGGCTTCCCTTCCAGCTTTTAAGTCCCTAAAATGAGCAAATAGTCACATAGAAAGAAAATAAGCACAATTGTACCTGAAAGAACAATAAATTTCCTCTGTACAATTAACAATTTTATATAAAGGTATACATTTTATTAAATCAGAAATTTCACAGCAATTTTTACTTGAGACAAGAGATTATAATTTTAAAATTTTTTTTCACAGAATCCCAGAATTGGCAAGGTTGGAAAGGATCACAGTGTTTCCTCTGGTCCAATCTCCCCTGCTCAAGCAGGGTCATCCCAGAGCACAGGGCACAGGATTTTTTCCAGATGGTTCTTGAATGTCTCCAGTGAGGGATACTCCACACCCTCTCTGGACAATCTGTTCCAGTGCTTGGTCACTGCACTGTAAAGTTCTTCCTCATGTTCAGGTGAACTTCTTGTGCATCAGTTTTTGCCCATGGCCTCCTGTCCTATTTCCTGGCACCACTGAGCAGAGCCCGGCTCCATCCTCTGACACCTCCCTTCAGACGCTGACAGACACTGACAGGGCCCCTCTCAGTCGTGTCTCACAGAGGATGAACGGGCCCAGCTCCCTCAGCCTTTCCTCCTAAGAGAGATGCTCCAGTCCCTTTATGATCTCTGTAGCCCTCCACCTGACCTGCTTCAGGAGCTCCATGTCTCCCTTGAATTGAGGATCCTAGAACTGGACACAGGACTACAGGTCAGGCCTCAACAGGGCTGAAGAGAGGGTCAGAATCACCTCCTCACTGTTTCATACATGTCCCCTGTTCACAAACAATAACTGACCACTCAAAAATAAATTGGTTATAATCCTCTCCTAAAATTCTAGATAAAACTCAACACTGGTTTTCAGTAACTGTTAATAGAGCCCTCTGCAGCCCTTCCTCAAGATCAAAAAGTAGAAACTTCTAATATTTTTAAAAAAGATAACAGTATTTTAAAAGCTTCTGGCAGAGTTGAACTAGGAAGTGTTAGAAAATCCTTTATTTAATATGAGTTGTGCTTTCAATTAGGAAAAAAATGCATTCAGGCCAATAATCACACTTAAAAATGTTGGAGATTCATTTATGCATTAATTAAAAAAAATTCTTTTTAAATGACCAAAATAACCTTTATTTCCAAAGAGAGCTGTACCATTTGCTCAGTTACCAGATCTGTGACAAATGAGCTGTCCCTGAAATGTGTAATATATGATCTGCCTCACTGAGCATTTCCCTTTCGTTTGAGAGGGTGCCTAAATAAATGTTGTATTCTACTAAGTGCAGGCCCTGCACAGTGTCAAAGTCATGGCTGCAGTGGGCTCCTGCTGGAGACACTCCAAACCCATGGCTCCTCTTCCTCCATCAGTGTTCAGAGCACATGACAACCTTCCATGAACTGGAATTACCAAAGCATCCAATGCAAAAGCACTGTTGGATCATTATAGCCAAAGGAGGAATCTCCCCAATTCCAACAACAGACTTGCCACCATTAGAATTGCCCCCAAAGTGTTCATCTTTGGTGGTAAAGCTTAAATACCATCACATAAGCACATTTTCACCATCCTGTTAACACAACTGTTCCCATTTGAGCAACTGCAGGAAACAAAGACAACAAATAGGAGAATAATTACTCAATAGCTGGTATGCCACTGCATTCAGGTTTTCAAGCAAGGCACTGTGGACCAGCAGCAGCTAATGCTGAAGCTCAGCTGTTCTGTAGCTTGAGACACTAATCATCTGCAAAAGGGAAAGCCACAGGAAACAGAGATCAACTTTTCATTCACAGCCCCCTACAACAACAGCAGGGAATTCTGGCTGACAAATTATTACTTTCCCATGGATCAACTAGGAGAAGGGGGCTTCTCCTTCATACATTGCTCAGCTGAGCAGGCTTCAAAGAGTGTGTTTCATGTAATAAAACACCAGAACTGGACCAGAACTCAGATTTTCTGGTCACATCTAGTCAAAACACGGCATTCAATCAGAGCAACTAATAACTCTAAGGACTAAATTCAAGCAGGTACCAAGACAGAGCCCATAAACTAATGAGTACACATGCTGTATTTATGTTAGCAAATTTGCATGTGCAAAAGCACAGCACTGTGCATTTACCAATTATGTCCACACATGACTCTCTTTGGCTCCTTTTGAAAAGATACCTATATTTCTCATGATAAATCCTGGCCAAAGGCCTAGGTTGGTTCAAACTGCCTTAGCCAGAAACTGTGGATGTAAAATACTTTCCAGGTGCTACTCAGCTTCTTGCAGAATCAAGCCCCAAAACAGGGAGCTCTTGTTGGAGTGTCTACAGTGAAGCTACTGATGGTTATGATGATCAAATAAGCAGTGCAGCCCAAAGGTTTGTTCACAAGCTTGAAGGAAAAGCACAGTAACTGCAAACTTGCACAGAATAGCAGCTTATTTAGCTTTCAGTAAATGAAGTGTTCTATCTAATAGATTTTTTTTTTCCTCCTCTGATGGGTAAACGTTTCCCCTATTACTAACGTGTGAAATGATCTAAAGTATTAGTGTTTGCATTATGCAGTTACAAGCACAGACCTTGGAAAAACGATGGCTTCTGGCAAAATTTACTGGAGAAAAAAATTTCCAGATTGAGATTTGACTTAAGGCATTACTGTTCAATGAGGAGTGGTTTGGGCGAGATCTTATTTCCACTTTTGCCTTGCAAGAAAATAGTCAATGACTAGTAAATGAGTTGGAAATTATTACTATAATTACCATGTCTTCAAAGCAGCCGTTGGAAACTGCATGCGGCAACAAACTAATGAAGTTCCAGTTGCACAAAAACAAAAGGTCACAACGACACGAGAGAAGCCACAGTGGAAGCTGTTTTAAGAACTTTTCCCATATTGAAGGCAGACTCTGAAGAAGACAGTGACAATGCCATCTTGCCCTGCACAATTTTATTGTCTTGACAGGGAGGCTCCCAGTAATGACTGCCTGGTGCTGTCAGCACACACTGAGGCTTTTGGAAGTCCTTGCAGAAAAAAAGAGATAACAGGAGGCATTTAGGGAGGGGGGATTTTAGGATGGATCTGGAAAAGTGTAGCCAAAGTGTATGGGTGGCATGAGGAGAGATTTGTTTGGTCAAATCTTGTTTATTGTGTAAATAATCATGTGCCAGCATGCACTGAACAGTTCAGCAAACATCCTTCTCAGATGATACAAGGTCAGTGCCGCACTTTAGCTCTTCTCTCAAAAGTAAGATATTCCTGTGGGTCTCTCAAGAGTACTTCAGTCAAACTGTTCCTCACCTTCAAATTCTTTGCTTTTGCACAAGAAGGGAAAAACATCTTCATACAAATTCTCCCTGTTTACTTTTTATGAAAATCTGCATCAAACAAGTTTTAAAACTTTTAAGTGTATTCTTTTCAAATAAACAAGCTAAAAAGAAATAATAGTTGGGAAACCAGCGCAAACATATTGTGTACAGGTTTTACACAAGCACCCACGCACATATTTCTGCCATGACACCCACTTTTCCACATCATTCCTAATTTGCAATGTTCTTGTTGCTGTGCCTGATCCAAATCCCCCTGCAATGAATGTACGTTTCTCAGCTGGTTTCAGATTGCCTGGGATTCAGTCGAGGCATCTGGGCTATAAAGAGCATATCAGGAATGCTGGCTCAGAAGAGGGAGGAGGATGTGACTAGTGCTTTCACAATGCTGATAAACAGCCAAGAATACAAATAATAGCTAAAATTTCAAGTTGTATTGATGAGAAAGAAGGAACCGTTTTTCCGACTGTACTGTGACAAAATGGTAGCTAGCCCAAATTAGCCCTTAAAGCCTTCTGGGAATAGAAGTCCTTGCCTATTAAAAATCCTGTTTATTCATTATTTTAGATTTCCTTTTGGTTTGTTCTTTTTGTTTGTTTGTTGGTGTCATTTGTTTGTTTGTTTTTTTTAATCATCCCAAAATCTATTCTATCATTCCTGACAGGTTATTGCTCAGGCTGTCAGATAAATCCCATTGAGCAGCACTGAAATTCTTAAATGAAGCTTCCTGGGTACTAAGTAGTAACTTACTCAAAGAGTTCATTCAATGGGTGCTACCCACTGACCTCTGCTCTTTATGCCTTAGAGTGAATATCTAATTAATATCCTTTCTTAAATCACCATCATTAGCAGTTAATGACAATGGACTAACAGAATTTATCACCCTCCCCATCTTCTGCTTTGAGTGTGGAGAAACAAACAAAAAAACTACATCCCCCTCCACCTTTTTTGAGAAATAGAGAGGATGCAAGAGAAGTCTGTGTATGATGTTTTCATTTTACCTCTTAATTTCTAATATTTGTTACAGTGAAAAAAAACCCCACCAGATGTGATTTTGCATCTTTCCCTTACACCTTTAGTTATTTATTCCTGTGATCTGAGTATATTCATGGAGCTAATCCATGAAAGTGATCCACTTGCATGAGGCTCAAATGATAGAGCACGTACAGCCAGCTCCCCTGTAACAGATAGCATGCCATTTGTTAACTGCACTTCAAGCCTGCAGTGGTGCAGCTCTAACCTTCTTTAAAATATCTCAGGGGGTGCTTTTACAGGCTTGGGAAGATAAGGGAAAAATATTTCTTCCTTTGGAAGTAACACTGCATGTATCTTTCTTTTATGGCCAGGCATGGGCAAGAAAAGGTATACAATAAAGCAGTGGAGGTTTACAAAATTAACATCGCCTCTTAAATCTCTGTGATGTCTGGGGCTGTGAAAACTTCCAAGTTTTCTGAAAAGCACTGCATATTCAAAATGAAGAAACCGTTCTGACCAAAAAAGAAAAAAAAATCAGACTTCTGTAGACATAAATATACTATCTCTGTAATGCCAGAATTATTCATTTGCAAATAAGAATATTTAGAAAAGTGAAACGTGACCAGAACCCAAGTAGCATACTTTCATTAAATTTTGTAAATAGGACAGAAGGAACCCTTTCTGGACATCTCCCCCCACCCTTCACTCCAAAACCAAGCAAAACCAAAAGAAAAATCAAAACATAGAACATCCTTTCTAAGTTATTTAGTAATTTCACCACATGTTTCATTTTAGAAAAAGATTTAGAGAATATAATTAAATTACTTAGTAAACATTAGAAAGTAATCAGGGTAAAAACTCACAGGACTGTCTCAAAAACTACTGGCTGTTTATTTAGGACAACACAACTCTCACAGCAGAGTAACAGCATGATCCACAAATGGATGTTGACACTATGTTTTCCAAGAAGGCTTCTTCCCCCACAGTGAATACAAAGACACCCAAGAAGGCAAATCTCACAAAAATATCCAACAATAGTTAAGATATTCCTTTCCTTTCTTGCTATTTTATAAAGCAAAATGGACTAGGTTTGACATCCCTGATCCCTCCTACTCCCAGCAGACTCTACAAGGAGTATTCAAATGGAGAGAGCTTGAGTCTTCCCATGCCCCAGCCTGCTGCCCTGCAGAAAGAGATCCCTGGCCCTGAAAAGCTTTAGTGGGAGAACAAGTCTGTCTGTCTCCTCCCCACCATTTCCTCTGCTTGACTGCTAAGGGTCCTTTAGCCTCAAACAAGTCAAAAGAGAAGAGTTTCATGACTGTAATATTATTATTATTATAAAAGCAATTCAAGCATGCTTCACTTTCACTCAGCTTCATTGAAAGATACAGGCTATATTTTACATCACTTTTTCCATAAAATGTCAGCATTGAAAGTCATCTGAAGACCACACTATGAGTTTTAACACTGTTTTAGAACATATGCTCTTTTAATTTTCCTTTACTCCATCAGAGAAGTTGAACACTGCCAGCACCTTACAGCCTTATTGGGAAATACTTTAATTTGGACTGTTATCTTTCACTGAGAAAATATTCCACATTTTATGATGCTGTCCATTAGAAGCTCTCTAGAACACTACTACGGTATTTAAGAGACATGAAACACTTTGATGAATAACAGTCACCGCTGTTGTGTAACTATGTAGGAAAAACATGAAAGTTTATCTAGCATTCAAAGAACAAAAACTTCAGGGCTGATAGTTTTACCTCAATAGGATATCCATCTTAAAGAATTCCTTATGGGCACAAGCTATGAGCATGGATGCCAATGCTGACTCTCAGATTACCTTGTTTTTAACAGGAAATTTAAGGAAATCATTAACAAGCGATGATGTTATAACAGATGATCGCTTTGGTTGAGAATGCCAGAGATTTTACAGCCTGTTTAAGATCTAGGTGGGAAATGTGTCAAAATGATTTTGCTCAATCTAATCATGAGATAAGCTGCAGAGGGCTGACCTCCTATGTCTCGTATCTAGTATTACAGACTTCATGGGAGAGGAGCAGGAGTAGGATTCCTCATCTCCTGTACCCTGCAGGCTACGGTTGTGGCTGCAGTGGTTCTCTATTGTTCCACACTGTAGGAAAGCTTTCATTTCCATATTCCAGTTTCAGCAAACAAACCATGCTTCTGTACATAAGATGTTTTAACTTATACCACAGAGTCCAATCTTCAGGTGCATTAATTTGGATTTGCAGGATTTCAACTTCAACTTTAGGATTTGCAGTTTTTCAACTGAGGATTGATTAATGAATATCTTCTGATCACAACTTTCTGGTAAAACATGAACACAACCAAAACAAAATACTAGGAAACCCTGCAAGATATTCTTCTCTAAAAATCCTCTAATTCTACATAAGCATAATTTTCTTTTAATGTAGCTGAGGGAAAAAAAAAAAAAAAAGTAAAGCAAACTGGCATGAAATGGGGAAAAATCTGTATCTACTGCTTCAGCAAACGTTATTTATGAAGTGTTTATAGCTCAGGTCAGCTCAGAGGTGCACATAAAGATCAGTGTGAAACATGCAGAGGCATCTATTTTTAAAGCTGTTGGGGAACACAGAAATATCTTGCATGCTTCCATCTGGAATTGTTTTTAGAAATGCCATCTAGAGGGGCAATGCAGAAACCTGCTGTCAAAGAATAAACAGCATCTTTATGTAAGGCAATTAATTTTTCAAATGCAGTTCAATCTGTGAATGGCTGGTAAACAAATGGGGTGACTGCCAGTATAAATATTTATCTGGGAACAGAGGCAGCTTCAAAACAAGCAAAAGTTTGTCTCAAGCAATTGGTGTGCACATGCTGCAGAGAAGCATCATGAATGGCTCTAAGCGAATGTCACTTGGAGTTCTACATGTGAATTCCAAATATACAGAAATATTTTAAAGACTTTAGTGTTACTAACAGTTCAGTGAATAGATAATCATGGGTGTTTTTTTTTTAATTCCTCCAGTGACAGTTGGTATAAGTTGTTATTAAAGCAAATAAAGCCCAGAAAGCCACTTGATCTGCATTACTTATACTAGAAGACCCACTGAATGAGGCTAGTACTGCATAGAGAGAATGCAAATGTTAGTTACCAGCTAGCAGCTACAGCCATTTCACATTTTACAAATCTTAATTTGTTGAAAAGATTTTTTCTAAAAGGGGAAAATCTAAGGATATAATTAAATATTCATTGTTTATGGAACAACTTTAGAATGAGCTGAAGTTTTATTAGAAAAATATTGCCATAATTTTGAAATTGTAAATCCAAGAAGGAGAACATAAGAATGGTTCTTCCTCTGTTTATTCAAGCACAAGTAAATTGTTTTGATTACAGATAATAAATTCAATTATGGGATATAACACAAAAAATGGTAAAACGTAGCCTTCTGAAAGGAAATAAGCTGGACTGTGAATGTGGATTTTTTTTTTTTCCATATGGCCTGTTCTGGACCAACTGACAATTGAAACAAGATGCACTCTGACTATAGAATAGCAGGGGGCTCTCACCCTGAGTGTTACTGAAACTACCTTTTACCTGAAGCATTAGAAATCATGTGCTTTCAAAATGGAAGTGTTCAACTGGCCAATATTTAGTACCTGTGGTCACAGCACACTGACTGACAGCAGTGATATCCATTGTACCTCTGGGTACCTGTGGTCACAGCACACTGTCTGACTGCAGTGATATCCATTGTACCTCTGGATGCTCACATTTGGTAGGAAGTTATGCCAAGACACAAAGACATCTCATTAAAGAGCTTGGTACTGGGAGGTGCTGAGTCCACTGGTGGAGCAGAACATGCTGTGCTGTTACAGTTGAAGTCAAAACCTGTAAATTTTCTCCCAGATTCTGAAACAACTTCTGAATCTTTCGAACATAAAATTTGCTAAGAGACAAGCCTGCTCCACAAAACCTGAATGTAGTATCAGAATAAATTAGTATCAGACAGAGATAAAGTTAGCTACTTCAAAATACAAGGACGACTGTGGAGGACATAAACTTCAAGCACTTCAGTCTCTGGCTATGTGACATATTTTGTCAATCTCTTCACAATATTTTATTTCTTATGCAAATAGGATCCAGCTCATATCTAAAATTTACCTACTTCTCACAGTTCTTGTCTCACTTGGAAGCTTTCTGTCTCAGCATACTTGAAAGAGAAGATAATTATCACAGAAGATAACAAAAATTAATGCCCTTTCAAAAAGAATAGGAATTTTGAAACAGATTTTACTATGATGAGAGACTCTGAAGTAAGGGCCATATCTATCTGAATACTTGGTGCTCTCTGCTGTGCCTGATAATTCAGTTACTGATTGCTGACATAATATACAACCTTGGCTTTCCTAATTTGGATTCTGAATTCTCAAAAACAGCCACAACAGAGAACCATCCAGCTAAATACATGACATTCACAGATATCAGGTTTAGCCCCTGTAGGTTTATTTTCTATGAGAGTCAAAACCAAAGAGAGGCTTAGGTTGTTTTTCTTTTCCTTATTGTTTAAATACCTAAAATTTTACAGCATTCTGTGCCTAAGAAATTGATCCCTAAGTAGCAAAATTTTGCCATTCTCTATAGCAAAATTTCAAATAGTTATTTGAAGCTTTCCAAAACAGGGATAAAAAGAAAAAGACAACAAAACCTTTTCCAGGATCAGGAGATATTTTGTTGTGGACTGAATCTGAGCGCTGGTTGTCCCTGAATCTGACCTTCAAACATGCGCAGCACATATCTGCACCTTGACTTGTTTCAGTCCATGTACTGACTCCCCTAGTGACTGATAGGAGAAAGCAATAGGTGTCCTTGGAAAATATTGACGGTTAAGAATCTAAAGGAAAACACTAAAAAGTTAAGTCTCTTTAGCTGACAGACTCCCTGAACTGCCAATGTATTTCCATTCAATAAAAGTACTGTGATTTTTTAATAGGTGTGAGATACAACTGTAAACTATTTCAAAAGGAATAAATACTTTCAGACCTTGGAAGTGGCGAGCCATTGTGGTGGTTATTTTTAACCATAAATTAAATACAAGTCCATGAAATTACTTGTTATGAAAAACAAAGGATTGATATATACTATCAATAGAAAAATCTGTCTACTGTCATTTCCAAACAGAACAAAAACACAGAGAAGGATATTAGCAATAGCAAACGCCTTCTCACAAACAAAGTTACTTCATAACATTTGATGAGAGAGAACAAGAAATAACCTCCCAAACTCAGCAGGAAAACTCTATTGTAAGATTTTACTTCAAAAAAATACAGTTCAAAAGCAAGAGTTTAATGACATTAGGTTAATGAATATTACTAACAAAAATATTTTTTAAGTCAGAGTTTTAAAACACTTGGCAAAAATATTAAAATTTATGAAAGAAGTACTAAAACAACCAAAGATTTGTTCTTATGATGTAAGGTTTTTTTTCAAGGTAAAATATATTTCCTTTTTAAAATCTATCTGCTGTTTAGAAAGACATTCTAATTTTTAAGAAGTATTTTTGGAAAATGGGAAAATACTGTCAATTATGGAACAGCCTATCTTGTAGAGGAATACAGGAAATATTGTTCATGTGTTCCTTGTCTTTATCATCTTTATTAGTTTTAGATCTCTAGAGGCAACAGATATTGAAAAAAAAAAGTGAATTGGAAAAAAAAAAAGTGAGGGTTAATTTACATACCATGCACTGTGTTGATTTCTGCCTTGTATTTAAATTACATTATTATTTTGTTCTAAAGCTCTCATGTCAGTGAAATCAGGCATGTAACACTGAGATAGATGCCTTTATCTAGTCCTGGTGTATCTATGTTTTGTTATAGTGCATAAGGATAAGGATGCCTCGTAACTCTAGGCTATGTTAATGCAATACTTTTAAATTACCATATTGAAAGTCTAATAGAAGAAGCTCTAGAAAAAACCCCACTAATATTAAATTCTGACCCAGGTTCTGAAGAGGGATGGAAAAGGGAAATTTTGGAGCTTTCCTCTAGCACAGCACAAAAATATATTATTCAAAAATTTCCCCCACCTAATATTTTAGTAAAATACTTATGTAATGTGCCAGGAAAAAACATTTGGTCAGAGAGGCTTAGTATTTCACCTGCACCTAAAAGAAAAGTTGGTGAAATTAATGACTTTATTTCTATCATACTGATATCTCCAAAACCCACCCCATGCCTAACACAGCTCCTTCTGAGGTACCTGAAGGCTGTGTTGTAGTTTTCAAATAGGAAACCAGAATCTCCACATCACGCAGAGCACATGCCACTACAAAGAGGTTGATATTTATTGTTATCTCCAAGAACAGCCATATAAATCTCACTAGTGCTAAATGACATCAGTGCTACCACTCAGCTGTATTGCCTGGCAAGCTACAAATCTGGCATTTTTCAGTCCTTTTAATGACTGGCCTCTTAAATAATGAGGAGTAATGGTTTGATGACAACCACTGCACAAGTTCAAACAGTGAATAGAAACTTGCACGACCCACAAGAGAGGAAGGCTCAGACCCACACCTGGTCTCAATATGTTCAAGTAGTAGAGATTTGCACACTCACACTGGGTCTAGAGGCTAAATTTGCAAATCCCTCACCAAAGGAAGAAAACTGTGTTTCTTATCTGCCTCTCATTGCATGGTCTGTTTCTAACACTTGTCCCTGAAATGGAAAGAGACATTAAAGCAACATGGCTACTCTTTATTCTACTCTTCACTGTTCTAAAACAGAAGTTGTACTTCTCCCTGAAACAGAAAGCATGGCAATAGAACTGGAATTGAAATACAGACATAAACAGGTCTTCTTTGTCTTTTATAAATTAATATGTCAAGAACAAATAGAACAGAAAGAACCATAAGTAAGAGAATCAAAACCTTCCAAGTGTTGTTAAATATACTTGGGGAAAGACAGATTTCTAGGAGAAATTCTGCCCTTCATTCCACAGCAATAACAGAAGAATGATCTCTCTGTACTTCCTCTTTCTACTTTCCGAAGTCATTTGTAAATTTTCTAAAAAGGTATTTGTCTAACAGCATTAATACTTAGTCCACACCCTAAGAGAGTTGTATTCACTTCTTGAATGCTCCCACATTCTGTTCCCAGAATGTTTAAGATTTTTATTTTTTTAAATGGATTTTCTTTTCCATAAAATATGTTTGTACATTGAGATAGCCCTATGTCTATATGTTCAGTAAGTAAGTGACAGTGGTCACACAATGGCCCGATCCAAGTGACAGGGTCAGAATTCAGATCCACAGCTTTGGGTACCTCCACAGGGCAACTCACAGCCACCCTTCTACCCCAAGAACATTTCCATAAAGCTCAAGAACAGGAGGAAAATGGTTCTAAAGTTATAATGCTACAGAAGCAATTACAAACAAAACGTAAACTCTTCCTGTACACACTCCTGTGTGGAACAGGTAAAATGACATGAAAAGCTAACTTAGGGTTTAACTGTTTATCCAAACCTCATAGTGAGCAGGAAGTTTTCTAACAGTTCATTATCATTATATATGTAGTGCAATAAGTTTTTCTTTGAAATAGTCATCCTACAAAGGAGCCATTCACTACTATCATCTTGAGACAACAGCATTTAGGTAAATCCTCTCTTGACAGGTTCACCAATCAGCATATTTTTCTGAAACATCCAAAGTGTTTGACTTGCTGTAATCTAACTTAGGTGACTAAAACAAAATTTTGTGCCAGTTTCAAGAAACTTCTTAAGTCTTTTTACGGAATACTCTTAGAGAAAATGTCATATAAAAATGAAACCTTCCTGAAGAGATCTTTTTATGACTGAAAATTTCACTAATAAAGATTGTTTGGGGTTTTTTTTCTCTCTCTCTTCTTTTTTTTTTTTTTAATTTTTTTTTTAAATTTGATATATGGTACAGTTTTCTGTGGTTGTAAGAGATCAAAGTGACAGCTCAATGCAAAAATTCCTTAAATCACTCTTTTTATGCTTTACAGTCCTTTGTTTAGAGAAGCAAAAGTAAACTGGTTCAGTAACTCAGCAAGTTGATGCATGCAAGTCATAATTGTTTTTCCTGGGCCTCAAATCAGGAGCAAATAGCATAGGATTTAAGAAAAACCAGCAAGTAAAACTTCTAGCTATTGATTCAGAAGCTATTTTTTTTATAACTTAGTATCCAAGAAAAACAATAAATGCTACTGCATGTCACGATCTCAGAAATATTTGTATTTTCTCAGGAAAACACAAAGTTGTAACTTTTTAATTGCAAGAGAACTATGCCACTGTATATTGGTTTTTATTGCAGTAAATAAAAATAGCATATGATTTCTTGTTTGGTTGTATATCTTGTATATCATGCACTGCAGAAGCCAGAAACACATTCCTTTTGTCTGGAAAGGGCAGTGCCTTGAACTATGAATGAAAATAAACAATTTCATGAGAACTTAACTGCAATAAAAGAATGAAGGACAAATCAGAACTAGAGTGGAGCTATAAATGTACTTTAACTCAAGCAAAGCTCAAGAAGGAGTATTCAATAACATGACATGATAGCATAATCTAAAAATACTGATAAAGTCATAGCAAAACCAAGCCACACATTGTGACTAACCAGAAGAAACTCAATCTGCACAAAAGTTAAGCAGATTCTTTCCATTTCATAAAAATCAAAAGGAATATAACTACATTTCAGTAATTGTTTTCAATCTCCTTCTAGAAAGGAGTTTCATTTTTAAGAGCATCAATTAAGAAAATTAATGAGAACAAAGTGACAAACTCCTCAATAAAACACCCCTAAATCAGCTTCACCTTCATACCCAGCAATCTTGAGAAAATAAGGTGAGGAGCTCTCTGAATCCTTTAAATATACTTTTAGATATTTTGGGATGTTTAAAATAGGCAATCTCAATAAATTTTGTAAAAACTGAAATTCTAACTTATTCCAGGAAGATCAGATTCCTGAATGTATGGACAAGTTAAAGACTAAATGTAATAAATGGTACTTGCTTCTCATCTTTATCACAACTTGGTAAATAAGCACTTTTCAAATTTTTGGGGAAGATCAATGTGAGCTGAAGGCTGAAGGAAATACGTCTTACAGTTATAGTTACCATGTCTAACTTTACCACTGCCTGTCTTCTGATGAGGCCAATAAAAACTAACAGTGAACTAGCAAAGTTTAGCCTTTCTCCCTTGTTTTATCAGCTGATTGGCTGCTCAGTATTATTTAAAACACTACTCAGTTGACAGAAAACAGTAGCGTGTTCTGACTATAGATTTTCAATCTCGTTGACCTCAGTGAGGTCAGGATTTCCCTCCTGTATTCCATTTAAAAGGGCAATACAGCCTCGAACCAGAACACCCTCAGTGTTTCCCTTTTTCTCCCTCAATCACAACTGGCAATGCTTCATTGTAGACACTATCAAAATGGGGGAAGAGGTGGGACAGACACCTCCACAAGAGACAGAGAAAGAGTCACTTCCTGAGGAAACCTCATCTTTATTTTCCTTTCATCTGTGCTCCCCAGCAAACACTGTAAGAGCACAATGGAATAAAAATCAGAATAATAAATGAAAGCTCCACAGAGACATTTATTCCTCATGTGTCTGTAGATGTTAAATAGGTAACACAGCTGGATACCACTACACCACCATGTGAACAGTACATGTTTACTGGTTTTCTGAGTTCCTGGCTTCAGCTTTGGCATTTGCTATTTTGCTTTCCACATTACTTTGTCTATTCTGCAATTCCCAGCAAAATTACCCTGCACCTAATATGTATGTTTGTTCTCTTGTGTTGTTGTTCCATTATGTCTGAAATCATGAATCAACAGAGCCTGCCTGACAAACCTGTTGAGACAAATGTTACTCTGCAGAGTGACTTGAAGGCAAATATCCCTATTGTCCCTAATTTACCGTCAAACCAGGAGGAAAAAAAGCCTGACTCTATTCAAAAGGCAGTGATTTCCACCATCCTAAATAACATTCTTCTTCTACATATGAAACCACTGTAATTTATAATGTCTGTGCATCCAAAATATCAGATTGATGTGACAAATAGCAAGATTTTCCCAATTAAGAGTAAAAATAATTACATTTACTTTATTCCTTCTCTCATGTGGGGGTTAGATGAACAGTGTTATCTTGGTTTGTTGTTTAGTGCCTTGGAAAGTTGTTCTTATTCTTACTTCAAATGACAAATTAATTTTGAGGAGTTCTGCCGAGACATTAAAGGGAGCAAAAAGTCTTGATCAAATTTTGTATGGTATGGATTAGTTTAACATTACAAACAGCTTAGTATTAGGTTTCAGGGTAGAAAATCCAATTCACTATGAGAAGATGCATCCTCTATGCTCTAGATGCATTCTTTCTACCCTACCTTCAGCTTTCTCTCCCAGTCCTAAGCAGCAGTAATAATTACAATAACTCCACATTCCTAGGTGCTGGTCAATTTGCTTAAGGCAACCAAATTTTATCTGGGCCAAGTTTTCTCAAGGTTAAGAGCAAGATCTTTAATTGGAACAGAAATAAAATGGACGTTAAAGAAGAAGAAAATATAAAAATCAGTTTCATGTGATGGACCTCCTTTGAGGTGTCTCTGTAGCACAGAATTAAGTACCAAGGCTGTAAAAAGAAACGTAAATGGCAGAAACATTCATCAACTTTCCTAATGCCAGTTTATACAGCTGTTTATTTGGTTCCTATGAATTCTGTTCAGTCTCTTCATTTTCCCCACATGTTCTCCAGGAAGTTTAGGAATGCATTTGCCCTACAAGCTGACAAGAAGAAGTTTTCCACACACAGCACACTCGTTGATGTGGACCTAGCCCCAAAAGAGCTACCTCACTAACATCTGGAAGCTCTGGAAGATGGCTCAGCTTCCAAAGCTGTTTGTACAGAGGAGAGATTTCCATATAAAAAAGGGCCTATAAAAAAGACAGATTTACAATTCCCAGTTTGGAAGAGCATTGGATAGTGTCATGTACTTCCATGCCAGTGCAGCTCATTCAGGTCAGGACTTGCTGCAATATAGAGCCCTATGAGCAGCAATATGTTTTATTCTCACATGAGAAGCACTCAGAGGTGTTAATTTCTTTCTTGTCCCTTTTTACCCTCTATTTGCAACTGTTAACTTTCTTGCTAGATATTCCATACAGACAAGAACAAATGTACAAGTGAGAAAGGATACTTTTCCTTTCAGAGAAATCAGGGTCAATCTCAACCAAAAGGATTCTATGAAATTGGGAAGGCCCCATAACAGGACCACAGGGGTCTGAGCAAGCCCTGTTCTTACTGTTACTTACACTGGTAGAGTATTTGGCCTCAGCAGTCAGTACAATTTGACCCCAAAATGTCCTGACTGGAGCTAGTTTATATGGGAGTAAGTTAAACATTTTGAATCCCTTCATAATAAACAGTATTTAGGACTAAATGTTACTGTTTTCCTGAGGAGCTTTCAGCCACTTTTAACACAAAATGTTATTCCTGGTATTTTGAAGAGGTTTAAAATGCAGGCTCCAACCTCCTGAAAGGCTTACAGGAAAAATCTTTGTCTTAATGGCACTGTCACTGCCATAGGAACACACTGTATCTGTCATTGCAGACCCCTGACACCAGATTTAACCTCCTACACAAATACACATTGCAAATGCTGTTTTGCCACACAACACATAACTATCTGGCTGGCAAGAGAAAAAAACATTTTGTCTTTTAATTGCTTTCTGTACAAACTGTTTAATTAGAGTTTTGTTTTGTAATTTGGTAATGAAAACAAACAAAACTATTTGTAATCCAAAAAACCCCAAAACACATTAAAATCAAAGCAGGAATGAGGGAAATAGTGGAAGGGAGGAGGTGGGAAGGCAGAGTTTTAAAGTGTTTTTCATTCATGGCATTATTCAGTCATAAGCTCTGTTCAGCCTGTTCTGGAAAGAGCATTCCAAGATACACTCACAATCTCTCTCTTTTTTTTTTTTTTTTTGGAAGATGCAGCACAAATTTCTAAGGCCATAAAATCTACCAGTACACTTCAGATTTTCCTTCTCTTCTCACTGTAGTCAGTAACAACACTCAGAATTGGATCCAAGATCTGAAAACCAGAGCCACTCTTGGATGTGCAAAAAGCCTGGTTAAGGTCAGTGGCGGAGCACCATGAGGTAGGAGGGTGCTGGGAGCACCCTTGTGAGCTGGGTGCTCAGAGGAGCAGCATGACGGAGTCCAACTCATTTAAAATGATGCCTAAAAGGGCCAGTGCCAGAGTGACATGATCTCCAAAGGCCTGCACTGCTGCATGGATGCACCTCATGGATGCGCCCCGGTCACCAGCTCTGACATCATTCCCAACACTCAGCCCTGCTGCAGGGAAGGCTACCACTGACCATCTTGGAAAACCACTTTATTCTTTCCCCTACAATGAAATACTCCAGTGAATGGCCTATTTAACTATTTCCAGACTGACATGCCTGCTCAATATTTTATAACTTTGGCAATTTCACCGTGAAAGCAGAGACTGTATTTCGCAAGCAACACCAGCTGCCAAAGCAGCACATGAACGCCCTTCTCAGGAGTAAAGAGTGCAAAATGGAGACATTCACTTTGCAGTAGGAGCAGAACAAACCAAACTGAACTGAAATGTGTTCATTTTAAAAATCACCAGTGCACAGTGAACAGTTTTATTGGTATGAAACTGGAGCGACGCTTCCAAAGCTGAATAAGCGCCGAGCACATTTACATGTGTGAAATGTAACCGTATGTGACTTCAAACAAACTCTGCTGGTTATGAGAAAACTTCATACTTCATTGTTTAGAAAAGATGACTTAAGTTTTCTTCCCGTTGTTGCCACTGGGGGCCAGGAGGGAGGGGAGAAGAGGTAAGAGGTGTTTTACAAAAAGCAACTTTTATGTTCTTTTTGACTTCTCATTGTACCTGAATAATAAGAATATGATGAAAAATGTAAAACAAGTTGTTTATCTGGCTTTACTGTTCAGGATGTGATTCTCTGCATAACTCTTTCTGCAATCATGGTTTAACAGCTGAAAGCAAAACAAAATTACCTTTTTATAAGACCTAACTTGGGTAAAAGTAGAAAGGATGGGAATTATACCGTATGTCCATTCTCTTTTTACTCAGATTTTTTTTCTCTAATAACTTGCTTACACCTTATTTGCTAAGTAGAAAATAATGAAAACACAGAGTACACCACTTTCTAGAGAATAATAATATATCAAAATGTACCTTATGTCTCCAGTGGTCTCATTGGTGTCAGCATTGATTTCACAGAAGCAGGAAATGGGCTGAGCAAAACACCTAATAAAAATTTTAAAAGAATAATTTAAAAATTATGTTTGTTGCAATAAACTTAAAACCTAGAGTGAGAAAATATGAACTGGAATTTCCTTTCACTTTTATGGAAATACATCTGAACTAAACGGCAAAATGGAGAGCTATCCACATTCTGTGGCACTACTACACAGAAAGTAGAAACAACCACCTTGGGTCCTCAAGGGCAAACCATTAAATTATCCAAAGAGTGGGAGAGAGAAATGTGACAAGAAGCTTTGGGTTTGTTTTTTGTTTGATTTGGTTTTTGTGTTTTTTGTTGTTGTTATTTTGGGGCTTTTTTGTAAAGTTTTTTTGGGGGAAGAAGAGTGAAGTGCACAGCAGAAATGTTATTTATAAAAATAACTTTATTTTACAAATCTCATTAATAAAAACTGAAATACTTCAGAGTGGTGAGAAATTCCATTTTGCCAAATAGCTATTTCCACAACCAATTTTTTATTTAAAAACAAAACACTACAAACTGAAAACTAGGACAACAGAAGCATGGGAAAGAAGAAGGATGGGATTAGGGTCTGTTATTGAAATCCTAAACTCATTCTCCATCCAGATGTACAGCATTTTCATTACTGAAGCAAACCTTTTTCATATTGTAATATAGGACCATTACTGAAGACATCCCATGTTTTTTTGAGGGCTGTGGGACCAAGCTATGAAAAGAGAGCCCTAAATCAAAATCAATTAAAAAGAATAAAAAATAAGCCAGAAAGAGCCTGGTCTATTGAAGTGAATGACAGAAATCCTATAGGATTTTGAAAAATACTACTAATAGAGTTTTAAAATGCTGCTACACTACTGTGATGTGTCAGAAACCTGTATTCCTTACCCTCACTTTAAATTCTCACTGGCCTTCTTTGGGATATCTGAAGATAAACTGGACTCTGCCAATTCCTACCAAGTTATTTGGCTTTATACAGGAAATGGTGGTGGAATATTGACTTATGCACTGATTTGCTCAGAACAACATTCCCAAAGAAATGAATACAAAAATAAAGGCCGAAGGTGCTGCCACAGACACAAAAACAATCCACCTAGAGGCCACACAGAAGAAATATTTTTCAGTTATTCCTGTATCAGTGCTGTATGTCTCCCTTTTAAACAAGAATTAGAGACTTGCAAAAATGAGAAAATTTTACATGGGATTCCAATTTGACACTGAAAAATTTGACACAGAGAATTTGGATATTTCAGTGAGGAAAACGTGATACTGAAGCTCATTTACAACCCACCAAAATTAACCTAAAAAAAGAGTAAATGATTTAATTGTCAAAGCCAAAGGACAGGATGATTCGGCCTAATGTTCTAAATGAGGGAGACAACTTCCAGCAAAGGGCAAGCTAAGTGGT
>VWYP01002071.1:354-30238 GCA_013400435.1 Pycnonotus jocosus | reverse complement strand
AATAATAATTAAAATAATAGTAATGTCTTAAGTCAGTAACTATTGCCTGTTTACTCATAAGCAAGTGAGTAACCCAATCTCAGTTTCGCTCTCCCTTTACATAATTACTTGTTGGAAGGGCTGTAATTTGGTAGGAAGGGAAAAAAGACGTGACTTGACACCACTCCTCATAAAGGTGGGTGGAACTGAGACTGAGGGCAAATGTCTGTTGCTCTATTTTTTCTTGTGCTGCCTTATTTTGATTCTTGTTTTAAGCATTAACCTTTGAAGACTACCTTTGCTGATATCATCTGTTTGTTTCTGCTGAGTCAGTCTACCCGCTTATAAAATTTATGTATACAGAAACTCTTGTAACCAAAGGCACTGTTCTGTTCTAATTGAATTCAGTGGCAGATCTCTCAACGATTTGATTAGTTGGTTGAACTGTGTAAAACAACATCTTCCTCTTTCTGTGAAAGAAATTCTTGCAACCCTTTCCTTTTTCTGCTTCATTTGGTACCTTGCATCTATCTAAGGAAAGATGGCACATTCACATAGCAATATGGAATAGGAGTTGATTGTCTATGTCCAGCAGGATATCTTTTCCCAGAGATTATGAGTGGATAGAACATCTAGTCAGTTTTTGTATACATGGATTAGAATTATTGAGGGGAGAACGTTTGTCGTAGGTATGTGAACAGCCTTCTTAGCTGAATTATCGTATCATATTTTAAACACCGAATCATAAAATCCATAGCTAAAAGGACCTAGAGTAATTATTTTAGTCCATCCTTTGGCCAAATACATGATTCGCTTTCCAGGCCATTTATGAAATGTTTGTGTGACCTGTTTGAAGTGAACTTATACAGCAGAATTATTTTTATATCTGTTAGACCTTCTAAAGTTTACAATTGGTCTCCAGAAAATGACCCTCACATATATAAACACATAAAAGAATACAGAAGAAGAAGTTGACCTACAGTTCAGATTACGAGTGACAGAATTTTCTCCTTCTGATTTTCTAACCTATAAGTTGTGTTTTAAAAAATGTTACAGAATTTACTTTTTTCATATTTGAAAATGTGGAAACCTGAAAATGTGCATTAAGTGAAACTGTTAGTTTGTAGCTGTAAAACATGAGAAAAATTGACAGGCTGTCCACTTTATTTGAGAAAGGTCCACCTTACCAGTTAATTCCAAAGTGGACTGTCAGATAACTGTAGGAAGCTAAAGAGAAATTTCTGCTCCAACTGTTAATTCATTGTAGAGACATCACATTATGTGATTAAGAAGACATTGTCTGTATGTATTGAAAGATGTATTTTTTGTCATAACATTGCTTTAGATTCAGAAGTCTTTCTGATGGTACTGGTTTCAGCACGAGAGGAATCAGGATCCTGTGAGATACTCAAAAATTTGGCTTGGCAGATCAGAACATAACTTCCATTTTCTTCTCTTTAGTCTTGAAAGTTGGATATAATTTTTCAGGGAAGTGCTTTCAAAAATATTTCATCGTGTGGCGCTGCTTAGAGCATTTGACGTTTTGTTCCTGGCAACACAGCTAAGCTCTTTGTGGAGAACTCAGTGATGTTTACTGTGCTGATCCTAAGCATAAACTTGTTTGAAAACAAGGTGGTTTAGTTTGCAGTCAGATCATTGTGATTTTTATCACTGCATTTGATGTATATCAGACTGCTTAATTCTCTCGTCTTAAGAAAATCTTGTCTGAAAGAACTTTTTGCATTTTGAGCATTGTGGCAGGAACTGAAAGTTTTGTGCAAAGGAAGATGTGAAATCAAAGCAGTGCTTTTTCTTGTTGATGTGGGTTAGCTTAGACAAATGCTTTTGAAACACACTTTCTTCTCCTTGTTTGTGTTCCTCAATAAAATTCTGCCTGCCAGACAAAATAATTAATTTCACAGGGGCTGTAGATGGACAGGAAAATGAGGAAAAGTATAGAAATATACCCATAGAAAATCAAAGTAAGTACCTGGATTCAGAGGTCCAATTCTGCCAGCTTTGAGGGGAGTCCCCAGAGGAAGGAAATAGAGGAGGACAGGATGAACAGATCTCTTCATACCCTGGATCAGCTTAGAGCCAGTCTTGCAGCCCCAATAACTCATTTTGGCTCCTACAATCTTCTGCTGCTTATTTGAAGATAATGTTCAGTAGTGGAATATTTTTTGCAAGGATGAAGGCTAAATGATCAATTAAATCCGATGTACTGTGATGCAAGATTGGAGTGTATGTATGTATGTATGTATATATACATATATATTCAAGATTACAAAACCAAGTCCTGAAAATTCCTGAACACCCAACTTCAATTGCCCATGGAGCATTTGCACTAAGTTGTTATTATTAGACTACAGTTTTTATTTAGTGTATCATATGCTATTTTTTATTTAGCATCCGTGTTTATTTTGGTGCACAGGACGGTTGTTTATAGGAACTTTGGCTCATTTTCTGCAGGAACTGGAACAAATCAGAGGCTGCAAAAAGAGAGAGGATGCTTTTTGTGATTGATTCAAGAGAAAGACACTCTGGCAAACCCAGTTTTGTCCCTGTTTCTGTCACAGGCTGTCTGTGTGATGCCGAGCAACTCAATTAAAGCATTTGGCAGATGGCCACTAACTGCATATAATTCATTTTCAGGGTGCTCAGCTTGAGATATGTGGGCTCTTACTTGCAGCAGTTGTTACTCTCCTTACAGCCACTGAAATCAATGGAAGTAGTGGCTGCTCAGCATGTTTGTTAGCGTAGCAGAGGAATGTGCACGTGGAGAAGGTGAAAGTTCCTGAATCCTGGTGTCATCTTTCTCACTGATTCTCCCTGTGCTGGATTACCAACCATTAATTTATGCTATATGTGAAAAATTACATATAGGTATATATTTGGAAAAGAAGGCTTCGGAATCTGTGAGGTTTTTAATGAATGTGCTAAAAAAGAGCACAAGAAGCCAAATATTTCTGTATATATGGTCTGCTAAATTGCAAACAATGTATAGTCCAGTAGCTGGATGATGCTTATGAATTACTGAATTACTGCCCATTTCCCTAATACAGCTTATCCAGAACATGGGCAGAAACATAAAAACTTCAGAAAAAATACCATGTGGTTCATATAACTAAAGAATTACTACATAATGTGAAAAATAAAAGAAGGCAAAATTCAGATTAAAACAAAAGCCATCTTCTCAGATTTCTCAGTTTCAAAATGCTTGATTTGACAACCTGAATATTGTTCTGAGTAATGTAATATATGATATGGGAAATTAAAGTATGGCTGCACAGCTATAAATACAATTCACAGGCTAAAACTACTCCTATTAACATTGCAACTGAAAGATATAAATCAGTTCATAAATATGAAATTGCTTGCATGCTTGGCTTTTTGCAGAGTCGAGATCTAATTAGTGAAAGGCATGTTCTTGTGAAATACCAGGGTGGGAGTTGTACTTGCATCTTCTAGGACTGGGCCCTACCTTGAAATGATTATAACTATATGTCTATTTATAGCTAAGGAGACATTTGAAAGAAATATTTGTTTTATTTGTATAGCATTTTCATTGGTTTACCCTAAAGATATATGCTAGATGATAATAAAGTAATAAAAGATTGTTTTCACAGCTGTTTGTCTTTGATTACATATTTCTTTGAAGTATTGCAATAAGACAGACTTTGAACCTGGAAAGAGATCAAATAATGAATTGTTCTGCTTTGTGAAGCTTAAGAAGGGATTTTATTGTTGAAACATATAGTGCAACATAGTTTTTTTCTTCTAACAGTTAAATAATGGTTGAAAGTACTATGAGATCATTACAGATGGACTAGATTAAAGACCTTAGGACCAAACATTAGGAACTGTGTTAGTACTAACTAAAATAATTTCTTAAGTTCTGTCATTACTAATTTATTTTTGTTAGTTTTTCTTTTTGAACCAAAATAGCATTTCAAAGAAAGTGTTTTAAATCTTTTAATTATTCATTTACTTAAACTAAGGATGACAGGAAACTTTAATAACTGTATGAATCCTGTGGGATTTTGTTTTTAATATAGATAGTTTGACCACACTTTGTACCCTGAGTAATATATTTAGTGTTAAATTTGACTAAAAGTTGTAGAGATGTGAATAAACTTCATAGGATTTTCTCAAACTGAAAGAATTATAGCATTTAAAATGTTTCTGAGGAGGTTCAAGTAAAATTTCTATTGAAAAAAAAAGCTTTTTATAATGCTTTTGCTTCAAACAATATTATATATGACAGTAAGTACACTGCCTCCCCTCCCCAAAATTCATCTTGAAAGTAAGTCACAAATACGTAAGTGACAGAGAAAGATACTTGGTTTATTTTTTTCAAGGGTAATGCACAATAAAATATCAAATAATGCAGGTCAGCATTTCTCATTATGTATTTGAGTTCTGCCTGGTGATGTTGGAAGACTATTCCTTTGTACAAGAAATACTTGCAAGTTTATGATCATATAGCTGGGATATACAAAAATTTTAAGGTGTATATTTTTAAAAACCCTGAAATGTTTTTACTCTCTGTATCCGTCGACTGAAATTATTTGTTGTGTTATTTAGAACAAACTTTTGTCTCTGTGGAAGAGAGAAACCTTTCAAATGATAATTTCAATAGAAACATTAGACAAAGGAATATTGTAACTTTAGAGATTTTTATGATGAAGGTGTGTTTAAGAGATGTCACTTTGATATTTTTACATTATGTCCTACATTTGTCAGCTAAAACCAGGATATTGCCTCAATGAGAAAAAGCATGTTCTGCACTTGTCAAAAGGCAGTAAGTAATGATTAAAATAGCAGTGTGAAACGCTGGGAGATTAAAGTGATGCTAATGATAAGTGAGAGAAGAAAAGGGCAAGCTATATTTTAATCCCTGAGAGAATGGTTAATGACTTCTATTGCCTGAGATTAAACTAAACCTGTCTCATCAGCTTTTTCTGCCTGGTGAAAAAAAGCTCTCTGCACTTTAATTTATTAAAGTCTTTTAAGGAAGCACATTGATCCACAGAGGTTAAACTTTAAAAAATTGTGCAAAATACACACTAAAAATGCTTTAACAAAAGTGTGACTTTGTTGCTTTAGGCAAGCTCACAGTTTTATAAAGAATTCATTGTCTATGGGTTGGTGAATTTAATTAAGGAATATTAATTACTTAAACTGAGAGGTTTGTTCTTTTTAAACCAGAAGATTTTTGCAATACTGGGGCAGGAAAAGTAGCAGTAGATTTTAGAAGATAGAAGCAGGAAAGGACAGACTAAGTTAAAATTAATGTATGATCTGTTATGATAGTAATATCAAAAAGCCATTTTGAAAATGCTTTTCAAAATATATGTACTGCTTGGTATAATGTACTGAGTATATTCTTATATTCAGAAGCTCCCCAGTTTAGCATTGCCTTTTCAAATGGCCTGTGAAGTCTTTCTTCACATTGAAGAGGGATGGCAGAAGAATAGTTAATTAGACTATTTTAAAAATACATGTGATAAAATTGTCAAGTCTGAGTTCTTAGGATAAACTGCAACATTGCAGCCTGCTTGGGAAAATAAAATTTTCCTCTCAGGCAGCTCTGGAAGCTTTTGTCACTTTTAACCTCCATCCTTTCATTGGACTTATTTCACATAGCATCTGTATTCTCAGCCTACAGGTCAGACAATAGGTTTAGAAACAGAAAACAGATAATATTCAAGCAAATATGCATGGTTTGCCTAAGCCTTATTCAAGTTTCAACTCCACATTCTTTTTGATTTTTAATTTTTTTTTTTTTTCTCTTCAGTAGGCATACTGGAGGTAAACAGTGTGCTTTTGTACTCTTTTGCAAGTTCAGTACCCACAGTGCCTTTCTGGCTCCATACTAGCAAACTGCAGTGTGCATCCCAGCTCAAGGAATAAATCTGGTGCCTCTGGATACCAACAGTTCTGCTCTATATCCTTTCCCTCCTGCCTCATGGAAAGCATTTTCCCTTTTGAAATCTCCGAACCTCTGTAAATCAGGAGCCATTTAGTTACTATCTTATGTGATGGTTGTAATCCAGGTTATTTTTTAAAGCTGTTTTTTAAGTATAACTTGTTTGGTAAGTGAGTTTAAACTTGATTCATGCTTTGATGTTAATGAAACACCAATTTATCGGAAGGCCCTGCAGCCCTAATGAGCAGTTTCTTTAAAAAGAACATTTAATCAAGGTTTATTTTTAACTTGTTTAAACAGATCTAATAGTTTGTGCTGATTTCATTTCAGTATAATAATTGCTAGCAATCCTATTAGTAAGTCGTGGTACATGGAAGTTAACACAAATTCCATTCTAATGAGCGTAGTGTAACAGCAAAACCCTTGTAGTCAAGGAAAGGTTCATGTTTGAGAGGAGTGACAGAGGCACTTGGACATTTTGCTGACAGCAGATTATTTTTGTTTTTATACAAATGTCAGGCATGACTTGCTAGCATTTAAGTGGGTTTTGTTATTTTTGAGAGGTGAAGATTTTCCATATTAACTTTTTAAGGTGAAAGGAGCCACTTATTTCCTGATGTTAGGAAAACTACATGATCTGCTAGGATAACTCATATTTTTCTTTATACTTTACCTGTACGTGAGGATTTAGCTGTAATATGCTATTTTATGAGGATAAAGTTCCACAATCCAAAAATACAACTTGTGGCATTTATTTTAATGAATATAAAATCTTGGAGGCAATTTAGTGTGAAAAGCAAATGAAATTCCAGCGCTCAATTTATAGTTAAGAAAAATCTCTAAAAGAGCAGATGAAGCTGAAAAATGTGTGATCATCTGAAATACTATTTTTTATGATTAGCTTAGAGCTGCATCTGTATGTACTGGAGATTGCATCGTCACATTTTCATTGTGACTCCAATCTTAAGTCTAATTCTGGCTTATTGGCAAAAAAATGAGGAAGAAAATGAATTATTCCTTGGTTTGAAAATACAAATATCCCATCAGTATTTTCAGCCTTAAATACAGTGTTCAGATGTTACTGATTAAGTTCAGTTATTAGCTTTTAATCTTTTTATTACTTAGCCTGACACCATGACATTTAAAATATGGGGAAATTTGGAGATAAATAATACAGAGTGATGTAGGATTTTAGAAGAGTACTAAAATGCATTCTGATGCACTGAAGGGCATCTGTAAGTTACATATTGTTTATAGATTTCTGGGTTTCTGGTTGGAATCCAGGAGCCATGTGTTTTACAAGCTTTGAATGTAGGGTGGAAGACAGTACCTTCAGAGAACATTGGCAACTGGATTTCAGTTGTGCAAGGAGTCTTGGAAGTCTTTACAAACTCAGTAGTCCACCCAAACAGGCAGCATGCAGGCTCAGTGCTTGAACCTGCCAGTAGGTGGAATAATCTTGGTTATTTGCACCAGCATCTTACTGGGAAATCATTCACTGTGATTCTTCTGCTTATGGGGACTGGGAGGGAGGAATATCTGCATTTGTATTTCAGCTCTAGCTTGCTCTGTGACACTGGTTTTCTCATTTTGAAAGAAATTGCAATATAGTAGTAATGATCCACTCTTTGTATACTTCCTTCTTTTTCTCCTTTGCTTCTTTGGTTATAGAATAAAAAACCTGATTTGGTCACAGTACTTACGTGTGTGATTTCAAGGACATGCTACCCATATTATTTAAAAAAAAGTTTGTAATGACTGCAACAAAAAATAATACAACTCCTTTGTGATGATAAGGGTGGTATGGGGCAGATTGTCTGACACTGATGTGTTAAGACTTTCTCTTGAATATCTTCAGGATATGATTTTCCTCTGCCCAACAGACCCCACTTAGGTCACCTGTGTTTGTGCCTGGGAAAGGATATGGTCCTGGTTTTGCTGGGGAAAGAATAGCTGTAATACTTAAATCACCTTCCCAATGTTGTCTTCTTGCTAGAAGAAAACCTGTGAGAAGTGTTAGTCCTTGTCCCACAGCATCTCCTTGGCAAGCAGGAGGCCTGGCTACAGTTGGGAAAGTTCTGGTGCTCAAGGGTCTCTCTTGAGTATTCAATGTGATAACAATTCTCTGTTGCAGTGAACAGGAGAGTAAAAGCATGACACCTCCACAGTTTAAATTTCATTATGGCATTTTTTAAAAAGGAAAGGTTTTGAAATACATATTCTTTTGGTGTGTTTTTTTTTTTTTTTTTGAGGGACCTGTTATGAAAAAAGCAGCATAGATGATTGTGAGAGTCAAAGCACAGCTTAAGCTCAAAGACTTGTGTTAGGCTTATTTTTCACATTGATTTTTGAATGTGAATAATAAGGCATACATTGAAATACTTTCAAAGGTATATATTTTTACAATAAAAATGCTTAATACTGTCCTGCAAAACTAAAACAACTACATCTGGTTTAGACTTAGTTTCTGTCAAACCTTTTAGAGTGAATGCCAGTTCACATCTAAATAACTCTTTTCTAATGGAAGTTTGGAGACTTCTTTAAAAGCCAGAGAAATAAATTGGGACTCATCTGTTCATTGACAAATGTATGCTCCAATGAATCACGTCATCTGACTTAAGTCCTTTTTTCTGCCTTACTAAAAACAAACTCATGCTATTTGTACTTAAGGCTCATACACACTGCACCCTGAATACTAAGTTGGAATGTATTTACAAATGTGAAAGAACCTGAGGTCCTTTCATGCATCAGGTTGTCATAGAAACTAATTAACTTTCATTTCTGTGTCAGGGCAAAGTAGTGTGATGCAGATGTAAATTGTAGTTCAGAAATCACCAGGATGAAACTAGAGAAAAAGAAAACATCAAAACCCTCAGAATTCCTGCAGGACATCAGGAATGCAAAACATGTGATGGGAAGTTACAGTGTTAAATGCCTCATTTCACCAGGTCTTTTTGCATAATCTGCTTCTTCAGAAGTGCTTGGAATGTTACTAAACTGACAAAAGAGTATGATTTATGTATATATGTATTTATGTATATATGTGAAAATAATTGTGTCAAGGAAGCGTGTATATGTGCACATGGAATAGTGAAATCCTGATCAGAAATGGTGTCTAAAATATAAATGGCACTTACAGACTACTGAGTGCTAGAAAAACTTTAAAAACTTGTACTGTAATCTTTACTTTCTCAAATGAATTAAGCTAGTTTCTCTCTTTGTGAGCTTTTACAATTTTAACTGAAATGTGAATATATTAATATTTTAACTGTAAGAGGTATACTTTGATTGGCTTAAGTGGTAAGGGAATGTGATTACAAGATGATTTATTGGAAGTCATTAAAAATGATTTATTAAGAGAAAAATGTTGTGTTACTATAGCCTTTTTTCCTCTGCTGAAGATAGGGTTATGCTGACATTTTGTCTTCTTCAGAAGAGGAAAGCAGCCTGCAACAAAACAGGGAAGCATTTTGCTTTGTGGGTTACTGGCATGAATAGATGTGAAAAGAGTGTCCAGCTTGCTTTTACAACAGAGATGTAGCCAGCCTTGTGCTCCATTGCAGATTCACGCTTAATAGGTCCCAGTCTCATGGGGACAATCTGTGCATCCGTCCAGGCCAGCAGGGCTGGGCAGCAATTCCATGCACACTTCCAAGAGCAGTGGCCAGCCCGTGCCAGTCTCATTCCTTTGCTGTTTGCTCAATTTTATGTGCAACCATTGTTTGTGGGGCTGTGCTGTGAATCAGATTAGTAATTGACCCAGATTAAAATATCTTTCCTCCCTCTCTCTTTCCCCCTTTCCTCCCCCTTCAGCCCCTTGCCCAGTTCTGAGGAGGGCCATAGAAGTGTTAGCTGGAGGGAAAGGATGGGCCTTTGATGACTGTAAAAGTGATGGCTTTCTTTAGATTACATTTCTTAGATGAGAAGTGGAAAAAAAAGAAATCTTTGGAAAAAAAGAAATCTGCAGTGGAGTGGGTGCGCAATTTATGCTTTAATGAATACAAGACTTCTTGCTCTTGCATGTTCTCCCAGCTTGCAGTGTGAACTTAAAACAGAATGGATAATATTGCACTTAGGAAAGAAAAAAAGGATAAGGGGGGGATGTGCAATTATGCAATTTTCCTATAGTCGACTGCTTCACACAGAAAGAAAGGGGGAAATATTTTTTATAAATGAGAGTCATGGCAAAGCTAAAGACAGTCATAGAACTTGATTAGCTTTTGGCTAAGACAAGAAATATGCGTAAATGGAAGGTACATGAATACCCCACCATGAAAAAGAAAGAAAAAAAGGAGTTTGGGGATTGATTATGTATTATCTCTTTCCTGCTCACTTTATTTGTTAAATAGAATTTTTTTTTTCCTTCTGGCTACTCTGCAGTTTCTTGTTCTTATGAATAGCTTAGTTTCATTGTTTTGAAGTCAATGTACATTTCTTTTGAAGCATGATGTAAAATGAGCTAGAGGAGAAAGAATTTATCTGTAAAGTATGTATTTCCCTTATCTTCTTTCATTGTGTATATATATATGTTTCTATATTCAGGAAATCCATTGGCAACTCTCCAGTTGACTTCAGCAGGATAAGACCTGGCAATATAATTAGGCATATATTATTAAATGGAGGAGTCGATGTGTCACAGAAGAGTAATATGTCGTTTGCTGTAGATGTTGTAGAAGGGTAATGTGGAAAGAGATTTAAAGGAACAGCAGGCTAGATCTGTTGAAATTTTACCAGCATGACAATTAAGTAATGGCAAATGGCAGACTTTGCTTCCAATCAAAGTCTTGTTGAACTTGGTCTATTCCTGTCTTGTTCCATAAATGAAATGACACATACCCTTGTACTCTGACCCCTAACTTCTATGTCTGTGTAAATGGTTAAAAAAATTGCTTAACTCTTATGCCAAATACTAAGGGAATCCTGAAGCCAAGGTGCTATTTACACCCCATGTAGGAAAACTTAAGTCTTAGATTCAAGGTCTGCAGCTGAAACATTGAACCACCTAACACTACAGCTTCAGAATTTAGACTTACTTAAATACTTAAATATTCAGGAGGAGGAGACCAAATTGAATTTATTACAAGAGTGGAGCTTTAGGGATGTCCAGTAAATAAGCACTGTAGTTTTAGACAAACGTGTTGTTTATCTGAATTCTTGACTGAATCTGTCCTGTGAGGAAGGACCATCCAGGATGTCACTGTTGGTGATCAAGGGCTTGCAAAGCCATCAGACTCAGTGGAAACTAAGAGGAAGGAACAGGTTTTATCTGTAAAGAAATCTGCATAACAGGGTAGCGTGGCAGTTGGGAGGTGAGGGCAGCAATCTTCAACATCTCTGTCATAGCAAGACTGGTTGTCATAAAATCTAACCAGGCAAGGCATTGCTTATATCTCAAAGTATAAGTCACATGGCCTCATGCAAACTAAGGGACTCATCAGTAACCTTTGTTCTCCTTCCTGCTTCCCAGAGCAAATTAGATAGTTATGGGCTGACTGGATAACTCCAAGGCATCCACAGGAAATTCACATTACTATCAAACGAAAGATTAATAAAAAAAAAAAAAGTCCTTTGTAAGAACAGCTGCAAGTGAATATGGTTTGATAGTGGGCACAAGCACTCGGTGGTATGTTGAATCTTCCCACAAGGCCATTTTACATAATTTATTAACAAGATCATTTTACTTTCTGATTTAAAAGATTTGTAACTATAAGCTCCTGTGTTTTCCCTGAACAAGTCACAATGCACACAGTAGGCAAAGTGTTAAAGGGCTAGGAAAATATTATTTCATCACTCCTGTTCCATTAGAATTCACTTGGGTGGCTGAGAAAATGGTTTATGGATTAGAGAGAGAAGAACAAGCTAAAACATTTCATACCTTCATCTCTGATAAATTCCCCAAACTCATTCTTTGCATCTGAGCCATAAATAACAACCATGCTTTTTGCTAAAAAGAGCTTTTTTCCTGTACCAGGTCTTTTGTCTTGGAGATGAATGCTATAATAAATTTGAAGTCTTAGGGGGGGCATTGTTTGAACTATAACATTATGGTTTACAACTGTTGCTTCTATTATGAGGAGGATAAAAAGTGACTATGAAGCTTGATCTCTGTCACAGAAACAGATTAATATTTCAGCCTTCAGCTTGGGTCAAGTGTATGATTTTTCCCAAAAGCACCTTAGCAATTAATTATTCTTCTCTTTGCATTTAAAATCTTATCCTTTTAACCATCTTTCAACCTTATCCAAATATTATGCTTACTTTAATTCTATACAGAATTATTTTTAAAGCTTAAAAATCATACTATAATTTTTAAGGTCAATACAGGTAGGAAAGTTTTAGAGGAAAACATTTTTACAAAAAGAATTAATCAAAAGACATTAATTGGACAACATTTGTTTAAAAATTAGGATCACCTTAATTTCAGTTGTGTTTCTCAGAAGATAAATGCAAACAGCTCAAATGTTTGCATTGATAAGTAAACGAAGCATGCACATAATTATGAATTAGAATCAAGAAAATTGTTGTACCCATGAGCTTTAGCTTTTGGAGATTTTGGTCAAAAAAAGGTCCTTAAGAAGATACCTTGAAGAAGACAGCCTTATCTTTTAGTTTCTACTGTGCTTCCTGTGCACAAGATGAACTACTTGAAGTTTTAGCTTTCAATAATCTGGGTTTAGCAACCTAGGAAAATTAAGATCAAGGTGAAGGCCCTTCTTGACCACCTTGCACACCTACTGGCATGAAGTCAACTCTATTGTAGTAATACAAGTCTTGTGATTAAATATACCAAGAATGGCAAAGAAGTGGTTCCTCTCCGTACCAACAGGCTTTCTATGCCTCTTTGGTCTTGGTTATTCCTAAACCTGTACGTTTCTTTCTTTTGGCTGTCTGGTCCATATTCACTAATCATCCTGTGTGGACCTAGTCCTGAGAGTGTGAGCTTGCAATGTACTAGTTACCTCTTGGGGGAAAAGTGGTAGTTTTGATGGAACTGAGGGTATTGGGCTTTCTGGAGAAGCTCCCCTCAGAACTTCTCAGGTCAGTGCTGAGGAGGTTCACGTTTTAAGAAGGTACTGAAGACAGTGTGGATGGGTGGGTGGAGAGATGAGAAATGCTTCTTACATACTGCAAGATTTTATGCCAAGTATTTTTCAGAAGTGTAATCAATTTTAATTTCAGTTTCTAAGACATCAAGTGTCATCTCTTTTCCACCTACTTGCTTGTACTGTTTGCTTATGTGCAGCTCCAGGATCACTTGTCCAAACCTGAACATCCTTATTTGGGCCCTCATCCTTCAAATAACTGATTGGAGATCTAAAGACTTTTTTGTCATTCGACTTCATGGAGACTCATGTCTTCAAGTCACTTCTTCTGTGTATCAGAATCATTTATTTCAAATTTTGTTCATCTGCAAGTACAAAACTAAGTTATCAACAACAATATCTTTGATATAACCAAACTTAATACTATCTAAAGACACATGATTATAGCTAAGAGCAGAAGGGTGTATGAAAAAATACATTCATATGAAAAGTTGTAATAATCACATATTTCAGAGATAATTCTTAGCTAGAGAATGCAGCATTTTGCATTCCTTGCTGAGATACTTCCACTCATATGGTTTCATATATCAAAGTTCCAAAAGCAATGCAATAACCACAGTCAAATTTGTGTTTAGGAAAAGACATTCAGTGAAAATGAAACAAAACTGGATTTTCCCCAACATCTTAAAAGTAATTGAAAAATTGGTGAAGTTTTGTTTAAAAGTATGGTTATTTTTCATTAGTTTTTAATTTAATAATTTAAATTTTGTTTGGTTTCTTCATATGTATGTTTGCTGGTAGGTTTGTTGTTAACAGTTTTCAATGTTAAATCTGTCAAAATATGTACATCTATTAGGGCTATAAATACATGGAGTATGGCAATATAAACTATTATAATGGAAAATATAATCTATGGGGTTTTTTTCTGTCTAAGTTTTAATATCTAGTGAATTTTTTTAAAAAAATCAATCACTTGGAGAAGAGTAGCAAACTTAAAATAAGGGGCTAGGCTGAAGTTGGTGTGTTGTCCAACTACATGGACTTTGTGGTTACAGTTGTAGTTTTACCCCTCACTTCCCCACAATTCAAGCTGGAACAGGGTTGATCTATCTTTCGTAGCTATTTTTCTGACCAGTTCTCTTTTCTACACGGGGAGAAAAAGCTCCATTTTTCTTCTTTCCCTTTTACTTCCATCCCTCTACTTATTGCACAGTGAAACTAAAATAGATATGAAATGAAATCTGATTTGTTTTGTAGTCATGCTTACAAAATCTTTTCTTATTTTTAGATTCTTAGTATATCTTGTATGATAATGTATTTATTCTTTTTGAACAAAAATAGCATTTCAGAGTTACAAAGGAAAAATGCTTGAAGATTTAAGGAGTATTCTTTCTGTACTCAAGAAGTTTAAAACTTTGCAGGCAGTCCTAAACTTTATCTAATCCATTTCATGACTGAATGAATATCTTTGTAAATATATTCCTGTTTAATTTTAAGTCAAACTTAGTTTTGTTAATTTGAACAGATTTTAAAAGTCTTATCCAAATACATAATATAAAGAGAAATTTTGAGTAGTATCATAACCTAAAGTTCATTAAAGGAGTTACCTGGAAATGAAGGAGCTATATTCCAGTTTTTAGTTTTAAGTCATATATTATTTTTTTCCTAGCATAGCCTTTTCATTCAGCAGTAGGAAAAAGGCAAGTCAGAACTCCTGGCTTTCTCATTATCACATATTTTTGGAGCAAATATTCCTTTCAATTGACAAACTATAATGCTTTTCTCCAGTGAAAATTCTTTTATCAGAAAGATCAGCATTTGTTTGAAACAATGTGTCAGGAGTCAAAAACCAAAGAAACCGTTAAAAATGCCCTTTTGCCTAGCCTTGACCTAATAGATACTATTATGTTTGAATATTCATACTTAAGATAAGGAAATTATGCTTAGCACTTTAAAGCATTCAAGATTTATTTCACCATTGATTAGCAAGAGTTGAGGGAACTGTGCCTGGACTAAAATTGGGCTCTGTGAAATAGTAAACTGGCTTTGATTATTTTTTCTTTTCCATTTGAAATGCCGTATATTTCTGCATCATAGTTCGGTATTGAACTGGAAATCAAAAACTGAAAAATAATTTTGAAGGGATAAAAATATATACAGAACAGCCGAAGAAATAAAGACAATGACAATCTTTGGGGGAATGCTTGTGGTAAATGACTTCTTTCCTTTAATTTCTGTAGTGCATCCTTACTGATTGACATCTGAATGGCAGTAATTTGGGGTAATGGGTAGCTACTAATTGAGGGTGAGCTTCACTCCTTTGCAGAAGAACATTCTCAAGACCTTCCAGTATAACACTCAAATCCTGTATTAAGTGCATAAATTGGTATAGGATTTTATGTTAGCCTTCTCTGTACGAGTTAATTTTATCAGGTCCCCTTATGACAGGCGCTAAAGTGTGCTTGAAAGATGTCTGTATACATATGGTAATTTCTTACTTGTGGCTCTCTTTTCTGTATTTATGCAGCATGGTGTCTACTGGCATTATGGCCAAAGATACGTTTTCATTGTGCTGTTCTGTCAGTGTTTCTGTGACTATTTAGTTCTAAGACTTTTAGATGGATATGCTGTTTCATTATCCTAAGAATTGCACAGTTGCAACTGGTTATGCGTATAGTTGCATAGATAACTGGGTCACATGTCCTAGAACATTATAGGGAGACAATACTGCTTTTTTTTGTCATTACAGTTCTCAACCAGTTGATTCACTAAACTTAAGAGATTTAAAATTTGCCTCCTTAAAACATAGTCTCTGAAATACTGTAACTGGAGCTTTGGTGCATTTTTGGTGTGGGGTGGTTGTTTTGGGTTTGGTTTTTTTTTTTGTATCACTTGATTGTAGTTGATGATGTATGAAGGAAAAACGTGCTAGTTTGATTCCTAATTCCTAATGTATTGCTGAGTTTGCAGGATGACTACACAGACCCTACATTAGTTCCTTGTAAGGGTACTTTTAGCATTAAACCCTGGGTTAGTGTTGGGACGTGTGGATGACATGAGAATGTGAGCAGGACCTAAGGAGACTGCTCAGCGAATATTTACTCTAGGGGGTTTAAATTTTATGTGATGACCTACTGTGCTCTGGTCTGAGATCTCAGTATTTCTAGTGTTTCTCAAAGAGGCACTGGGTATCTCCTCTGTGAACAGCTGATAGAAGAAAAGCCCATTTAATTTGTGTCAGAAAGAGAAAGAATGACAAAGAATATCCCCCTCCTCAGCTGAATGGTAGGGGGGAAGGAAGGAGGAGGGGAGTGGGAAAGTCCTCCAGGAGACTGAGGGCAGGAGAAAGAAGACATCTTAAAAAATTTTCTGAAATGAGACACAAGACATAAACTTAGTGTTCTTCCTGTTGTAAAAATTGTGGATAAAAAAGCTTGTCTACTTTAAAGATAAGCCAAGTTAATAAAAATTTATAGAAGGGCTTTTATGATGAGCTTGCCTAAAATAGCAGGGAATAGCAATGCTGGTATGTACCTGCAAAGTGTGTGTTGTTACCTTTGTCCTGTCTGAACTGGAAGAGGTTTGGGGTTCTGAACTGCTGCACGGAATATCTTGTTAAATTGCACTGCCTGTCTTGGGATATAATAAAGATGTTGCCATCTTCCCATATAAATATCCAGTACAAACACTGCATTTGAGATTAGGGGGAAAAAAAGTACAACAAAGTGGAGATATTTTGAGACTTCATGAGTTTCCTTTCTTAAAAGAGTAACAGTTGTATTAAAAGGGCCTCAAGTCAATCAGAGTAGGAAGCTGGTCTCGAAAGGTGTCAGGGATGCTAAATTTTCATGTGGCTTGTGGACATTTAATGTCCCTCATCTTGATCCAGTGAGTACCTGAACCAAGCCCAGTAATTGGTAAGAAAACAGAGGTATTATTGACGATTGAAGGATACTTGGAAAGAGGAAAAAGTTCAAGTGAATAATAATAAAAAAGCCCCTTCTTGTGGATCTGCCCGGGAACCCTTTTTTAAGCGTTATTAGCAGACAGGCCTGTGTCCTTTCCTTTGATGACGGTAACAAGTTCTATGACATTGCCACTTTGAGTTCTTGCTTCATTAGATTGGGTGACTGTTTATTTGAAATTGTAATGAAATATTTACTTTATAGAGCTATAAGGATTAGCGGCGATAATTGAGTGAGGCTGATCCGGAGCTTTCAGCGTAATAGGGCCCCCTTGTTTGAATACAGAGCGCGGGGAGAATGGAGGGGCGAGGGGAGCGCGTTTCTGCCTGTCACTTTCCCTCTACATGTTGCTTTTTCTCCCGGAGATAAGTGGGCCTAATGCTGAACAAATACGGGAAATCGGGAGCCACTGAGAATCATTCGCCTCTCGCTTTCCCATGGCAGCGTGATAGACGCCCGCTCAAAAGAGCCCCCCTCCTCTCGGGCCGGCGACGAGGCTGTCACCGCCAGCAAATCCAATGGCGGCGCGGCCGGGCCGGCGGGGNGGCGGCGGGCACCTGGAGCCGGGATAGGCCGCGCTGTGCCGCCGCATTGTGCCGGGGAGACGCGCCGCCATTTGCAGAGATAATGGGAGAAATTAATGCAAATGAGTGAATGGAACGAACCGCATTTTCATGCAGATCGGAGGGGCTCGCGCGGGCTGCTTGATAACAAGTCGCGAAGAGAAAAGGCCGACATTGTGAGGACTCATTTTTTCCCCATTTCTTCTCACTAGTGCCTCATAAGGGCCCTTTGTTCTCTAAGTAACTCTTTCTAAACTATTGACATTGCTCATTTATGTGAATTTCAGATTTTTTCCCCCCTTTCTTCGCCCCCCTCCCACCCCCCCAAGTAGCCTTGGGTGATCTGGGAAAGCGTTAATTGCGGGAGGACAATGACCGGGCTGGAACGGGAACTGCGATCATTAAGTGCAATGTTGCAGTTGTCCGTGCCTCATTATAACGTGCAGACAAGGCAATAAAATGCGTGTTTCACAAACAAATCTTTTAACGAGTGGAGTTCAAGAGCCTCCAGCTGTCCAGATTTACACCTTTTTTCCTTTTATTTTTCCATACTCTCCCCCCCCCCATCGTTACTGCAAATAAACTTTATGCTATTTTAGAAGATGCATTTCTACAGCAACAAACTTCCTGCGTTCCGAAATAACTTTTCGTTGCTTCTTTCATTAACAATTAAAAAAAAAAATAAATGAAGTGTGTCCTCTTTCAAGTTTCATAAAGAAACCTAAGTTGCTCCAAAGAAAAATGAACTCTCTCCAGTCTTTTCCACAGACACGTCCCATAGCTTTGCGCTTCCTTTGTGGAATTTTGGAGTAGGTTAGATTTTAAGATTTGGAGCAGTAATATTTGTATTTTTCTCAAGCAAGTGCAACTTTAAAGATGGAAAACACTGTTGCCGACTTCGTGCTCTTGTTTATTTTTGAAGTCTAAAAAAAAAAAAAAATCAGGAGGAAGAGTAGCTAAATAATCAGATGTAAAGGTCAGCCAGTATAAGTACAGCTGGGAACCGGTGAACTATCGGACCCAAGAGTAAAGAAGCCAGAAAGAAAAAAAAAAATAAAAATAAAAGGTAACAGATTCAGCATTGTCCAAAAGTTCCAGACCAGTGATTAATGTGTGAGATAATGGACTTGGGAAATGAGTAAACACTCCCGTGCTCCCTGCTTTGTGCTTGAATGACTTGATGACAAGGGCAGAGCAAGGTGAGAATTTAAACAGGACTACAGGAAAAGAGACAAAGCCCTGCGACAGCAGCCCGGGCGGGAGCGGGGGGGTCACTGAGTGCCTCGGCCCCGCAAGGAGCGCACCGAGCCCCGCGACAGTCCCCAAAGCGCCGTCATTTAACTTCACGGGTTTTTAAAAGGCACAGTGATGAGACCATATTTATTTATTTAATTTATTTAAAGAACTTGTATTTGGGCTAAACCCAATTTCGCAATCACCAGAGGTAATACTTGTTTTAAAACTTAGGCTAGAACTAAGCATGGTTTCTCTGAATCACACCCTTTGATAAGCTTCACTTTCCCTAGATTCGTGTATTACTAAAGAACTCTTAAATGATGTTTTGACTTGAGATGTATGAGGATGCCTTAAGAGATATTTCGAGGAGAAATATACTTCGCGTGCAGTTATGGGATGTTGCTTTTGATGAACTTCCCTAAACATTTTCTGTACTCTTCTGCAGAGGTGCTATTTTATTAGTCCATGGCACACGGATAATGTGCCTCTGTGTATTTATGAATCACTAAAGGCGCAAAGATGATTTCTGACAAAGCAATAATTTGTACCCGTCGTAATAGTTAACAAATCTTGAACTTTTTTCTGTAATTGAGTTTACTGCTACTAATGAACGTGGAGTCTTCTGTTTTTCTCATTTTTCTATGTTCTGATACATCTTAGGTCCTTTTTGCTCATTTAGGATTTAGGTCGTATAATGCTTATCATCCAATGTTCATATTGCTGATAACCTGTTGATTTTCTAAGCTATAGCTACTTAGGGGGAAAAAAAGTGAGATTTAAGAAACATTTTTCCTTCATATTGTTTTGTTATTCAGAGATGTTAGTTAATTTAAGGAATTCTTTTTTTTAAACACTTGTGTTAGAATTTCAATAGTTTAGGCTTCACAGATTTATTACATTACTGGCTTGCCATCAGAGTGCCACAAAGCCATAGTCATAGGTCTCATTCTTCTAAGGGCTGTAAAAAACCTAAATAGCTCATAGTGTAAGGGAAGAATCCTGATAGATCAAAGATTTTTTTGCCTTTTTAATAATGAACACTATGTCCTAATTGGTCTTTTAGAGGATTTGGAAGTCTATTGTGGAGTATTTCTTGGTTAAAAATATCCATGTTAACTTAGCACACGTGCTGCACCTAATCAATGTATACAGATTGTGGGAAAGTTCTTATAATTTCTTGTAAAATGGGTTTTATGGTGTTTTGAACTGTATAGAACAAAGGAAGTGGAACCAGAAAGGTTCTGTTACAGTAGCTTAGGGTCCATAAAGCTATAAACCTAATGCAATCCACATTGAAGCAGTTAGGTATTTTCCTAAATGCAGTATTACTACTATGTAAATAAATAATACTGCTCCAGGTTTTTCTTCCATCTTTGATTTCTTCAATCCAGGTTTCTTTGGTCTTTGAGCTGAATATGTGTGAATTCAGTGTCAGAGTACTTAAATGGGAAAAGTGTGTTCATCATGAAAAGTCTCTCATTCTTCAGTTTTTCCCCTTTTCTTTGCATAATTATTCGCTCTCAATTTAGAAGTTGAACAGATATTATGTGTGCAACACATAACAGAGTCTCTTCCTCACTGTATAGTATTTTGTGAGTTAGTTTGCGACTCACTAATTGTCTGAATGTAACTTTGAGCTCTCTTCAGTGGATGGATATGTGCCTATGTGTATGCATGTATAATGTACCAGCTTCACTGATTGTCTTCCATCTTCTGTCAGCCCCACCATCTTTCTCCTTTGGGACAGGAAATTTGCTGTCTGAGCAGCACCCAAAATCTGGGCAAGGCTGTACTGCCAAACAGAAGGAGCAAGAGGGCTTCAGTCCCATTAATGGTGTCACTGCCTTGAAATATGTGTAGATTTTCTGTTGCAAATTAGGAAGATAAAATTTTAAGTAGCCTGGTAAATGGACTTGAAAGTAACTTTTGCTCTCTTTTATGGGCCAGATTTCTTGTATGCTACTAATAAAAGCATGCATGAAAAAAGTCAGTGAGTGAAACTTGCTAGTCCAGTCAAATGCAGGTTGGTATGAGATCAGGTGCTTGCTCATGTGTCATTAAATAATCAGTCTTTCAATGAGAGTATATTTACTCTTTGATATACTTTCTGATTATGTTCATGTGTGGTTTATTTCTTAATGCGAGTTCAAATCCTGTAACTTTATACTGATTATTTCTTTTGTCTTACATTTCATACCTATTTAAGGCTTCCACTTAGAATGTTAAATTGATGCTTCTTCCCTCTTTAAGTAAAGCATGCACAAAGTATATACAGAGTTGGAGAATCTGGGTACCTAATTCATCATCATGCCCTCATTTGTACATCCAGAAAGTTAATGAAAGAGGACCAGCACTCTAAATAGGTCAATGCTTTCATGGTTCCCACTTATTAGGTAACTTCTGTGCTTTGAATCATAACAACTGAGGACAGAATAAAACCTGAGAAGTAATTTTCTTCTAGTGGGTTTTTTTTTGTTTGAATTCTGTTGTGATTTTGTTGTAGTTTTCCTTCCTTAGTTCTGGAATAATTTTCCGTGAAACTCATTTGCAGGGACTTCTGTTGTAGTTTGTATCCTCCTGTCCTGGAGAGACAGCTGAAAAATGTGAGTGCTAGAACTCAAATTGTTCTTTCATTCTGGAGACTTGTCAATTCACCTAGATTTGATCCAATTTCATACAAGAAGTTACATTTGTGATGCTTTCCTGTAGGGAACTCTGGCACTTTATACTGTTTGTCTCAATTACTGCTCTGGTGATGGTCTGTGGTATGTAGTTATGTATCTATAAGCCAGTTTAACCCTTTTTTTTTTCTTGCCGTAATAAAATTTTCTCTTTCAACTTGTCATACTACAGTTAATTTTCACAAAGTCCTTTTAACTGCACATTTTAACTGTGATATTACCTATATACATCATTAATTTTAAAAATTAATTTTATATTACATGGTAATTTCCACACAGTGTACCTTTAAGCAGTGTTACCTGTGCAAAAAAATAAGCCAAATGGAAAAGAAAAAAGGTGTGTGAGAGAGAGAGAGAAAAGATACAAGGTGTCACATAATTTGCAGGTCCTCTTGAATGTAACAGAAGTTTAAAGTAGTCTAAAGTTTGACTTCTCTAGTTTATATTAGAAGGGAGAACAATCAACAGGAAATAAAGACAGCTGTCAAACAACAGAACTAATTCATTTGATCATTTGAGTTATCTTTCACATTGTCAGAGGTAAAAATAGCTACATTATTTTACCTGTCCAACTATACCCATTAGGTTATATTCAAGACAGGCATTTATGACATTATCAGAATATAATAAAGTCCAATATTATTTTTCACATAACAGAATTTTTTCCCCATTAGTTTTCTTCTGAGAATACTGGGGAAGATTCAAAGCAAACACATATCTGATAATGTCTATTTTAGAGTTTCTTTCTGCTAGCCTTAGATACATTATTTTTACCAAGGCATGCTATTTGTTTTCTATTTTGAAAGCTACAGTAGTTGCTATAAAAAGGTTAAATTTGCAAGGACTTATCACACAGCAGTAACTGAGAGCTCCCACTCATTTCCTATTTGAAGTACAGAGGGGGAAAAAAAACCCCTTGTGTGATTTCTGTTGGCAAATGAAGACTTTTAAAATGGTACCCACTGTAGCTTCAGTAAGAAATGTTCCTATATCTTCATAGAAAAAGGGGAGAGAAGGGGCAAACTGACTTACTGAGAAATGTTTGATTGATATGTAAAGTAATCTGTTCCTAAAGTAAGCTATTCCTGAAGGAACGGCACAGCATACATAAATCCCGTTACTTCTCTGTCTCCCGATATGTTTGTCATTGTGCTTGTGGTACACATAGGTAGATTAATAGATACATACATAGAATCCTACGTACTTACTGCTTTAAGCTATTGCATGTTCAAACAGATGTTGAAGCCAAGATTAGCCTTTTTTTTGCATGTGCTAGTAGTGTGCAAACCTTTTAAAGGCATCTATGAATTATTACTTTGGTTCAGCATGAGTGCAGTAAGAAGAAATGTACCTCATCTGTAATACACTGTGTAGACTAATATCAGCTTCTCTTTTTCTTATATTGCAGTGAGATATTGATCTGGAAAAATGGTACCATATTGGAGCTGTCTGTTGTGGTATTCATCATACTGTCACATCCCTAGTGCCTTGGAGTTATTGAAAAGCGGAATTGGGGGAGTTCTGTCATTGTGTGTTGCAATCCATTCATAAGAAAGTTCACAAAAACATCTGAAGTAGTGTTCTTGCTTATTTATTTATTTACATCTAGTGAGAACCATTTCACTTCTTTGAGGTACAGAACCCTCCTATTTCAGGCACAGGGACATTGATAGACTTGGTTTCCTCCCCTCAGACGTCTTTCTCTTGTATAACATTTGATCTTTAGTCAAAGCTCACACCTGCTGCCTTTACAGATGCTTATGCATTTGGGTTCTGTCCTTTGGGAGTAATAGATCTGAAAGCTGTGGCTTCATTGCCCTCATACTTTTATCTGATAGCTGTGAGAAGGTAAACGATGAACTTTTATATGTAGAAAGCTTTTAGTTTCTTCCCACACTAAAGTATCAGCTAATGTTAAAAGAGCTTTCAAAAATATATAAAGATACTGTCAATCTGCACAGAGTAGATTAAACAGTTTGAATGAATTATTTTTGTTTTGGAGTCTGCCTGGCAACCTGATGATGAATTTAGAAGGATGTCATGTTTTCTGTAAGGCCATAATGAAAAGGGGATTTATTTACACATATAAGAAACAATCTAACTATTTAACCCGGCTAAACTAAGGGTCTGCTCTGCAGCTGCAACTGCCTGACTTCTGTAGTTTATACACACACTGTAAGTAATCACACCCCATTTAAATTTAGTATATAAGAGTTTAGCAGAAGAGCAATTAAATTGTCATTTGCTGATTTTAAAAGTTACAAAGAGAACGAAGAAAAAGCATAGAAATTACAGGTTGGCTTTATCTTGCAAGGTGCTAAGGATGTCTTGTGACTCCGTGGGCCCATAATTCCAGTCAGCTCCACTGTGAATTGGAAACATTTTTTCTGAATTGGTCACCAAATTCGTCATAACTACATGATATATATTCACTCTTTATATTCAGACATTTTAAGAAAGAAAAATTAGAATACCTTTGTCAATGTTCCAGTTCATACAGCTAAAATATTATGTTAGTGTTACTGGATGTTGCTTTCATAGTTTAATAAGAATTTATACTGTGTTTGATATTGGTGCAAAACTGACTTTATTTTGCGTCTGTAATAGCTAAATGTACTGTACTTTTTAATACACAACCACAGCATGCTCTACAGTTGCTCGGAAGGAGCCTTCTGTGCTGTTAGGAAGTATGACATGAATGCATATTAAGATTTATCCATATTCTGTGTAATATTCCTAAGAAGTCCAATAACTTGACAGAAGTTAATGGGAGGCACAGAATTCAAAGCACATTGCTATCTCTTACTAATTTATTTGCTCCTTTTCCCCCATTAAAAGCATGGTTCTTTAGGTTTGCACAGCAAAACAAAAACTTACCTTAAATCCCCCAAAGGAAATGAAATTTAGGGCCAAAGGTACACTCTTCAGTCTGGTGGCTGGGCAACACTTCAGATTATGTGACTTTCATATATGGCTTTGTTGATTAAACAGCTTAGTTGCTTCTATGGTTGTAGAAATGAGGATGAATCAGTTGACCTTCTGTGAACTCTACTATTAGCTTCCTGTTGAATGTATGTAGGACTTTTTTATATTCTCTTGAATTATTTTCTATTCATCTGATGGGAAGAGAAATGTTTTTGTTTCCTGAACTTCTGTGTAGTTGAAGGAATTTTTGCCACAGTGTAGAAAAGGGCCTCCAAGAAGTCTGCTCTGTGATGTATTTCAGAGACTTTTCAGAAAAAAAAAAGAACCCTACCTCTTCCAATATATGAAACTAATGTTTTTTAAAAATTTCCATCAAGGTCCTAACTAACTGTCCTTGGCTCCATATTTCTAGATATCATGGAATCATACTATCAAAAAATAGTTTGGATTGCAAGAGACCTTTAGAAATCATCTAGTCCAACCTGCCTGGAATGAACAGTGACATCTCCAACTAGATCATGTCATTCAGAGCCCTGTCCAACCTGACCTGAAACATTTCCAGGGAAGGGGCATCAACCACCTCTCTGAACAACCTGTTCCAGTATTTTATGACCCTCCTTAAAAAGTGTTTTATGACCTCCTTCTTAAAACATCTAATTAAAAATCAGTCCTTCTTTAAACACTGGTTTAAACCATTATGCGTTGTAGGGCCAACCCTACAGACCCTGCTGGAAAGTCTGTCCCCGTCTTTCTTAAAGGCCCACTTCAAGTACTAGAAGGCTGCTCTAAAGTCTCTCCAGAATTTTTCTTCTCCAGACTGAACATCCCCAACTCTCTCAGGCTTTCTTTATAGGAGAGGTGTTTAATCCTCTTCATGGGCCTCTTACGGACCCACTGCAAGAGGTTCACTTCCTTCTTATGTTGAGAGCCCAAGGTCTGGACACACATGGTGTCTGGAGAGTGGAGTAGAGGACTAAAATCCCCTCTCTTGACCTGCTGGTTGCATTTCTCTTGGTGCAGCCCAGGATACAGCTGGCTTTTTGGGCTGCAAGAGCACATTGCTAGCTCATGTCCAGAACTTTTCATGTTTTATAGTCCCATCCTTATACTTTTCAGGAACTATCTCCTATAACTGTCTTCAAAACTCTCCATGCCTACTGAAGACCTTTGGTAGACCTAAATCACTTTCTGATTGATTGTCAAAGCACATCATTCCTCCTGTGAAGTTTCCTTTGCTTTGGTCCTCTGAATGCACATTTGTGGCTCCTCAGAACTTCTCTCTTCATTTCAGTGGTCTGTGTGAGAGCTGAGCTGTCCTTACGGGAAAGGAAGGACTGTGTACTGGTGTGAGGAGAAGAAATGACAGTTCAGCAGCACCTGGAAGCTGAAGACAAACAAAAACAAAAAACAAAGAACAACAAAAAAACCCCAAACAAACAAACAAACAAAACAAAAAAAGATTGAATCATAGGTGGATAAACCAAGGGAAGCTGAGCATTGTAAACCATAAAGATAATGGAAAAGCATCTGTCCTTCAAAATAAAAATAGTGAGGCTAATAAGACCAATGCTTCCCTATATTACAACCTTTTTGTGGATATCTTATTCTTTTTCCCCCTCCCACCTCCTGCTTCATCTGTTATTGTCTTTTTATATGTACGCTGTCCAGAAATGCGTCTTCATTTGTGTTTGGAAAACATCTAGCATACTGTGGGGTGTTATCACAGTGTAAAAAATAACTCCCAGGACAAGATTCTATTGCAGTATTTATAACCAATTTCAGGAGAAGGAGGATCAGGTTCATTCTTTATGGCTTTCTCAACCGTGCCTGTATATTGAAGACATTTGATTTACTTAACATATGGCCAAGCGAACTGTTGGGCATATTGGGAAAAATATGTGAAACTACTTTGAAATGTTGCAAATGTGTTTGGAGACCTTTGTGTCACACCAAGCATTTCTGTTGTTATTCAATTACTCTGTTTTGGGGGTTTTTTGTTCCTTTACATTTTAAACACTGGACAGTTACATTATTTCTTTGAATCTTACCAAATATATTGATATAATTACAAAGTGTTTATCTGCTTCCATGAGCGGTGCCGATTTATATATCTTCAGTTAATCTGCCCATCTTCCAAGTTCTCTTCCTCTCTCTTACCCAGTGTAAATGTTATACTGCCATAATGAAATCATTTCCATGTCCTATAGAGTATTTAGATCAACAAGACCTTCACTTATTAGAAAGGGCAGAGTAGTAATGCTTTTGGCAAAGCCATTATTGTGGTATTGGTATTCACTAGAAAGGACAGAAATAGAACAACAGTGGCCTCCATAAACAATTCCAATTTGATCTGTGTACATGATAAAATCTTGGCTTCTCAATGCATTTAGGTGCTGTCATAGCTGTTGTTGCCAAATAAGAATGCAGTGTGATGTTATTATAGTAAACAGCACTTAAGCACAGCTGGCAGAATTGATCAGGGCCACATTAGAGTGAACTTCAGCAGATGACTGACGCAGCAGAAACAATAACTGAATATGCAAACAGTTCTTGCAATGAATGCTCTGGGGATCAGGCACCATTATTTTTGACTTTGAACAGGGAAAAGGGGCAGATTTGTAACCTCCTTCCACACAAAAGGGTTCTGGGTATTCTGTAAACATCTGACTGCCATTTATAATAGTAGCTAGTTACAAAGCAAAACTCTAGACTCCCTTGACTATTTACATTTCATTAATTATTAAAGAAAAAAACCATAAATATCAGATAAGTTTGTTTAATGTTTCACACAGGATTTTTTTTTCTTTGCTAGAAAAGCCTTTTCTCAATTAATGTTAATCATCGAGGACTTCCTGTTTAAATTGCACAGAAATGCGTGTTTGCCTCAGTAAGGGCTTTTTTCCCCTTCTAATTATTATGAGAGCTAATTATGTGACCACGTATTGCTATTCTTTTATTGTAATAATTTGGATTAGTAAAAATAAACATAGGATAAATAGTGTATGAACCTCATTCTTGCACAATGTAAATCAGAACTTCTCTTCGTATCTTGGTAATTTGCGCACCACACATTACCAAAATATTTAAAGTCCATGTAAACAGCTATTCATGCTTGTACTTTTACATTGTACAGTGTCATCTTTTGATTTATTTGACCATTAATGCAAAACAAAAAGTGCAACAATCCAAACTTAAACAATAGAAGACTTATTTTTCTATCATTTTAACTGAGTTTGTCTACTCATGTAATGACTTTTTTTCTTTAAAAAAGATGTACATTAAAAATTATGTGATTACAGTGGAGGGAAACAGAAGGTAGAAGCCAGGCTGAAATAAAAAAAGGCTATATTAAGTGAATACTTGTGCCTCCCTTACATACGACCCTATGAAATATTTTAATTTCTCACTGGCTCTCCTTGAGGAATTTGGAAGGAAGCCGTGCTGAGGATTTAATTTGAGTGTTGTGTGATGAAGACTGTTGATGGACACGTCTGAGTCCAGCTTCATAGACTGGTGGCATCAGATTCTCTTCCGAGAGGCTGCTATCACTCTCTCATTGCCAAAATTAGACTGAGACTCATACTGGGGCTTTCACAGAATGTCTGTGAATTTCTTGTAACACTCAGTTAAGTTTGCTCATTAGCATCTTACTATACACATTCTGCCCCATTCTGAGGGCAGAAATAAGTGTCTCCCAAAATGTACAAACGTAATGTTTCCTGTAAACTTTATTTTGACTTTTTATGTACTCTAATCCTCTGACTTTTACAGCAAAATCATAGACACTCATAGAGAAATTTGAGTTTCTCTTTTAATTTCTCAGAGGTGCGATTCTCTATAAATCACACAGTTTGCCCTAGAATAGGTGCTCACAATTTTATGGTCATTTTATGGCTTCTTCCTACCAAAACTAATTTCAGTCATTCTTCCAAATGTAGTTACACAAATGCAGTATTCTCATTAACCATGAGAAAACACTGGAGCTGACCTCCTGGCATCACCTTTTACCACATTTTCTTCCATAAAACTCACTTACCAAAAGATGAGGGGCACAGAGATGAGTTATAAACTTCTGCAAACAGTTGCAGAATGCTGTGATGTAACGTAGCACTTCAAGCCTTCTGTGTATGTGCACAAATGAAGCCATACTCCATCAGTGATACATATCACTAAATAATACCCTTTAGCATGGATATTTTCCAGACCAAGGAGAGACGAACTGCAGAGTAGTTATGTAGTCATCCAGCTTGAAGCAGGAGAGCCTAGGGAAACAGCAATCGTGTTTTAAGGGTTCAGACTTTTTTGAGGTTTTTCGTGTGTGATATGAGGTGGTCAAAATCCTGAATAGACCCAAGCATTCACATGGAAATTACTGTGATAGGTCTACAGATTTAGCAAGAGTGTGATTTACTAGATCCTTTACTTTAGGATTGTATGTCATGCAAAGTTATGTGAAAACAGTAGTAAAGGACAAAAGCTATAATCCAGATTGAAAGGGAGGAAGAAAAAATGCTAAGAAAATGGCTGATTAGAGAGTAAACATGCCTCTTCTCGGCCTGATATAGATAGATAGTCTTGTGCTGACCTATATTTATTATGTGTTTCTGTGTCAGGTATCATGAACTGCTGAATATCTGAAATTGGAGGTCCTTATGGGCTGAAAATTACCACAATTATGCATTTCCACTAGAACTAAAAGATGTGAGTTCAGACTGGTAGTGCTATGTGCACCCCACCAGTAGCAGTGGGCTGGTGTAGAACTTCAGAGTTGCTACAAACAGACTGTTGGATTTAAGATTGCCTTATCACCAGAAAGGTTTTCAGTTTGTCTGGTGTTTGTGGATATTGCCAAACTTACTCAGCTGACAGATCCATGACGTTTTGGGGTATGGTCTGTAAGGGAGTGTGGAGATGGTGTAGCTCTTTTCAAAAATGTCAGCCAAGTCTTTTTGCTTTCCACAGACATTTGTCAATACCTTCCACTGACATTTCATAGGGAGAAGACCAAACAGAGCTGTCTTGGCAAAAGGTAATTTATTGTGGCTGGACCAAGACATTGATCTGTCCATAATGTAAAGCCAGGAAGCAATGTGTTTTCCTGGTTTAACTTGCGTGTTTTGTTTCTCTGTAAAAGGGTCCAACGCTCATGTTACAAGTTCAACATTGGTATCATTTGCTTTTCCTGACAGGTCCTGTAATGACAGCTGACAGTTGGAAGCTTAACTGGGTAAAAGTACTAATCTCTTCAGTAGTTCAAGTTCCCATAAATATTAAGTTAGTCAATTTTATCTGCCTTTCCTTCATTATTGGATCTATGATCAAATTAAAGTAATAAAATCCATGTCCATTATGCTGTTTTGTGGTCTAATTTTGATTGCCAGTATAGATACATCTGACATAGACAAGCATTTATGAAAGTCAACGTGAAATACTTGCATTGTTTTTCTGAAAGTATGTTTCTTTTATTTTTTCCCTGAATTTTGAATGGCTTAGATTTTGGAAAACAAAACAAATATTGATCTGTGTGCTTTAAAAAAAAAAAAAAAAAGATGCCAATCTT
>VWYP01002060.1:8959-22252 GCA_013400435.1 Pycnonotus jocosus | reverse complement strand
AAGTTTACCACAAGAAACCAACACCCATCTTTCGCTATTTCTTTTGGTTTGGCCATCAAAGCAATGAGCTGAAAATGCCAAGATCTGTGGAACATGCAGTTCAAAAAGTGCCAGATGATGCTGCACTGAAAAGTGCTCCAGCAATGTGAGTGAGCTGCTTCTCACCACCCAGCCACCACAGCTGGGTCTCTGCTCTTGACCAAGCAAACACTAAATCAGCTCAGTTTGGTCTGAATTGAACTACTCCATCTACATCAAGGGTTTGATACTGGCAGACAAGTATCAAACATGGCAGGGACAATTATCTTAGGTCAGCATGCAGCTCTGTGCATGCCCTGCAGCTCTCTGCATCTCCTGCAGCTCTCTGCATGTCCTGCAGCTCTGTGCATGCCCTGCAGCTCTCTGCATCTCCTGCAGCTCTCTGCATGTCCTGCAGCTCTGTGCATGCCCTGCAGCTCTCTGCATCTCCTGCAGCTCTCTGCATGTCCTGCAGCTCTGTGCATGCCCTGCAGCTCTCTGCATCTCCTGCAGCTCTCTGCATGTCCTGCAGCTCTGTGCATGTCCTGCAGCTCTCTGCATGANCAGCTCAGTTTGGTCTGAATTGAACTACTCCATCTACATCAAGGGTTTGGGCGGTTTTTGCATTTGATACTGGCAGACAAGTATCAAACATGGCAGGGACAATTATCTTAGGTCAGCATGCAGCTCTGTGCATGCCCTGCAGCTCTGTGCATCTCCTGCAGCTCTGTGCATGACCTGCAGCTCTCTGCATCTCCTGCAGCTCTGTGCATCTCCTGCAGCTCTCATTTCATGTGAAGCCAAAGGTCTTCTGGGACAAACACATAACAGAAAAGAGAATTTGCTGAATTCTTTTCTTCACAAAGAGCTTTCAGGACATGTACAACTCTCCTAATAGAAAACTCAAAACTATCTGCTCATTTACTGAGAAAACATCATATCACCTGTACAATTTCAATTCCTCGTTCTCCTCAGTATCAAAATCATCGTCATGTCATTAAAAAAAAAAAGGTTTAGGCTTTTAGATCAATACTGATCACCATTACCTTACCATATTCCTGCACAGCCTTCAGGAAATTCCTGACTCTGTTCCATATTCTATAGAACAAGAGCCTGTTGCATTTCAGGCTTATTGAACACATATTTATTTGAAATTGAGAGTAATATGCCCAATTATTTCAGTAAGTAATCCTTTCATCTTGAAAATACAATTCATATATTTTTGCTTCATAGCAGGCAAATGAATTACAATGTAAGGGGTAGTGTGTTTTGGGATTTTTTGTTGGGGTTTTTTGTTTGATTGTTTTAATAAATTGTTCAGAATTATGAGTAAATTATTACAGAAAAGGTGATTCTGGAACCACAGGTTTTATTCCCTTGACTACTAAATGTGGCATTTAACTGAGGGCTGGATTCTTGTTTGTGAACTTGCATGAAGGAGGGACTTTGTGCAAGGATAAAGAAGATGAATAGCAATAAATAGATCTTAAATAATAATTTTTAAAAGTGGATTTAAACACATTTTACTCAGGAGAAGAATGACTTCACAAAATCCCTTATTGTTATTGATTACAGAATTCATTACAGAATAAATGACTTTTTACCAACTATGGTTTTAATGACAGTCTTAAACCACTCATTCAGATTAAAAGGCTGATGCTAATTTCACTCTTCTATTTAACAGTTATCACGGTTTATTAATCACTTATTAAGATATCAGTTCTATCAAAACATAATAGCCACAGAAACAGGGTAAAAGGAAACATAGACCCTTCATTTTTCAGAGCAGATACAACATTGCTCTGCTTTACTAAACAGGAGCCTCCCTCAGTTCTTTTTTTCTTGCACAGTGATCACAGCAAAATTCCACAGGCCCCTCTACTGGCAAATTAATTCTTGCATTCTAATTAAAAGCATTTCCAGCCCATCCCTTCCCCTGGCTGTGCCCTTGTCAGGCAGGGTTTGCATTGCCATTGTGCAGAGCTGATTCCACTCCTGGGCTGCACACCAGGGTCTCCAGGGGAGCACAGGGATGAGATCACAGAGCCTGAAATTCCCCCTCCGGTACCTGCATCCAGCCACCCCTCCAGAAAGGCAGTCATCCACCTGGAGTAGGTACTCCACAGTTTTCCAAGGATACTACAATTTCTTTTATTTGTAATTTTATTTTCTTCTATTTGCTCCCAATAAAAAACATTTGAAAAACAAAACAAAACAAAAAAAGAAAACATTTTTCATTTGCTTCCCAATATCACTTAAAACTGATTTCACATTTCACCAAGTACCATTAAGTACTAATTTTTTTATTGTCACTGCAGTGATTTCTTTGCATATAAAGATCTGAGTTTTGATTCATAGACAGAGTTGATACCAGACCATTTAAATTACAACTCTTCATTGCAAAGCAGCCTAGAAAACTTACACAAATTTTTATTAAATTTCTGCCTCTGAAGTAACTGAAGTTGGGTCTGAAATGCTTTCACTACTATTGCTTTCTCAATTCCCCTTACATTTACCACTGTACTTACTGCTTTTCTTCAGCACTTATAAATTCAAAAATAATAAATTTTAAAAAAATGTTATGAGTCTTAGAAATTGCAAATGTGCAAAGTTTAATGCCTAGGAATGTACTCAAAACCACTGAGGTAAATCTTAGGTGCAAAATTTCAACAAGGGCTTAAATGTGAGGATTGCTTCTAGATTTTTCTGAAGTAGGAAATCAGAAATGCAACACATTTTCACACACAAAGGGTTTGAGTTCTTTTTTAGAACCACTTCATTATTTTAAATGAAAGAAAGCACCTGGATGAGTGCAAACAATGGAGGAATAATTTTGATCTCAGTTACTCACACACTAAAAATAAACATTTTGCCTGAAGTCAATCATAGAAGATTACAAATAGACACACATTCAGAACCTTCTAACTGCAGCCAATCAAGGAAATTGCAAAGGTGTGATGCCTCTCAACTAGTGAAATCAAAAGCCATAAAAACCAGATGGAAGCAGAAGATCTTATAGCACAAGAATCTGAACCTCATTTGGAGCTCTGATAGACCAGCAGTTCCAGGCAGCACAAACAAGTCAGACTGTGAGGCTTTCCAAACTTAATTTGAGGGAAAAAAAGGAGGCAGTTGGTTACTTGTTTCAAGGTTTTTAATTTTTTTTTAATCCCTGGAGGTGTCCCAGGAAGGGCTGGAAGTGGCACTGAGTGCTCTGGGCTGGGGACAAGGTGGGCATCAGGCACAGCTGGAACTCCATCGGCTGGGAGGTCTCTTCAACCCAAATGATTCTGTGATTAAATATAATTTCTCAGTGATCTTGGGAAGAAATGTTTCCTTCTAGAAGTTTTCTCTTTTTAGTTTGATCTATGCTGCTTTCAGCCTCTCTCTGCCTTAGAGCATTCCCTCCTGTTGGTTTCTAAACAGAAAAACAGCCTGTCTTAGAGCCAGGCATCCTGGTTTGAATTACATCATCATTAGCAGAATCCCCTTGGGAAAGCTGAATTAAATCAGGTTCAGAAAAGAAAACCACTCTCTCCCTTCGCATGCAGACTGCTGATTTGCAAACCCATAAAGCTGAAAATCCAGGCAGATATGGCCACTTCTAAAGATGTTAGGTCAAGTGATTTAGACCATCTGCCTAAAAGCACCATGAATCTCTTCCATGGATAGATACTAATTGTAATAATACTAGGACAGTCAAAATGGTTAATCACTTACCCAAGGAAAATTAAAACTAAATTCACATCTGCAGGAGTAGATATCGCCCTCACTTCTCTGCCACTGTATAATCAGACAAATCTCCTTAGCCTTGCTTATTCTGCAGATAAAGCTGTATTTTATTTTGGGAGCAGGACATCAGACAAAAACACCTTACACTTGGCAACCTAAATTTTGGAGAAGTTATTTTAAGCTGAACTTCATTTAACAATATTGTGGGTTGTTTTGGGATAATTTTTTTTGTGCCATGTGTCCATACAAAGTGCAACCATCACAACTGCTCATCCTGCCTGGTGCCCTGGACAGGGCATCCTGTTCTCTGTCTCACCAGCTCCTCCAGCAGTGCACTCCTGATTCCCACTGCCTTCCTCTTCCATGAATTTATCCCTGCTGCACAGTCCTAGGCTTTCAGAAGCACCTGCTCAGGGCACCCCAGTTGATTGCAGGTGGGGTCCACAGCTTACAGAACAGACATTTGGGTATTTCAGGATCAGGAGTTGAAGTTCAGCAGCAAGAAATTGGCTTTAGCCACAGCCAGCCCCACCACTGCAATATTACATATATGGTGTGAGAAGAGAAAGAAAATGGTGATTTTTTTTTTTCAGGTGTTTTTCCAGCATTCACTTTGAGGAGAAAGCTGCTGATCTGGTACAAGTTTAATGTAAGCTCCAGATGTGACAGGATTGAGATTTACTGCTGCCCTCAGCAGTGATCAGGTTGCTGATGGAGTTATGGATTTCCTCCCACCCTCTCCAGTTGTTCTTCCCAAAGAGCCCAAAGGTGTATCCTAATGGACCAGAAGGACTCAGGGACTGTAGTGTCTCCAAAAGCTATTCCAGACACAGGTGTATAGGAAGAAAAGTTCCTGTACTGAACTCTCTCCTTATTGGTTTCTCCTCCTTGAGGGAAAAAATAAACCACATTTCTAAGTCAATAGGCATCAGCAAAAGGCTTTAAATTCAATACTATAATTCTAATGAAGATGAATTTATTTTTCACTTTTATGGGTTTTTTGGATGCAATTCTGCTTCCAGTGGAAACCAATTGCCAAGAGTGTCACAAATTAGACAACTGAGAAGTAAGCAGCAAGTTTGTTAATTACTAGGATTAATTTAATGAACTTAGTCTCATTAAACTCCATGAGCCATGCTGTCTATAGGAGTGTGTGAAGGACCATACCAGTAATGTCAGGAGGCAATTAAGGATGCTGCTGAGAAATTTCGTGAGGGGGGAGGAAAATAACAAGGCAAATGTTACATGGAAAACAGCATTATTACTGAAACAGCCAGTGGTAAGAATAAAAAAGATCATTTAGGTCCCAACAAACTATATTCTCTCCTAAAAGCAAATAAGCAAAAGCTTCAATTGTGATGTTATCTGGCAGCCCAGACCCCTCCTCAGGTGAGAAATTGTCTAACAAAGCTTTCCCAGACCTGAATCTATTCACTGCTGATTCCTGGCTGCCGGTCCTGCCTTTAGCTATTAGGTGGAATCAGCATTGCTGAGGGACTACAATTTAATAAAACACTACAATACAATGTTGCTTTCAAGCCCTTTTGAAATTGAAAAGAAGTGAGTTGATAAAATCATGAAGTACCACTTATAAAATAAACCCTACTTCTGCCTGTTAATCAAATCTACAGCAGGAAAGACCAGCACCAACATAGACTCAAAGCACTACAATTACACAAGAATGAAAGATAATTTTTTCCTTTTTAAACCACAAGTTATAGCCTTCAAGCTCTAAGCTCCAGATGATTGGAGCTGATGTGCCAGAGGAATTTTAAGCTCCCTCAAAATGTTTAAACCCCCCCAGTATTCTCATGAGAAATAACACCATCCATGACATCCATCTGATGGCAACATCAAGGTGTCACAACTGGGACAGCAAACAAAGGCAGTGATGTCTCTGGGAAAATGCATCGAAGAAAAGCAAAAAAGCACTTGAAAAGCAAGGAAATAACCAATCTTTTGGGTGCTGAGGTGGGAATAAGGTGCAGGAGGGAATGCTCCCAATGGTGGGCACTCCTGCAGCCTGGGCAGAGGATTGTCAGGGCACAAGGTTTACCTGCTGCCTGTGGAAAGAGTCTCTGGAGCAACACCCACACTGCATCCTGGGGAGATGGATGTGTCCTGGAGGAGCTGCAGCCCCTGGAGAGCCTGGATCAGAGCAGGATTATCCTGAAGGGCTGCAGCACACGGAAGGATCTGTACTGGAGCTGGGGAAGGCACAGGAGGAAGCAGCAGCTGCCCTGGAGTGACCAGAGCCCCTCTGAGCCACTGCCCTGGAGGCACTGGAGGAGCTGGGCATGAAGGACTGAGACAGAGCCGAGGAAAAGGAGGTGGAGGGAAGGTATCTTAGGGTTTGCCTCTGTTTTTCACCACCTAAATCTTATTTAATTCGTAATAAATGAATTGTCCATGAGGCTGTTTTGCCTGTGACAGGAATTGTCAAGGATCTCTCTGGCTTTAGCCCTCCCTGCCAGCTTTTCTGGGGGATGCTTCCCTGTGTCTCAGTGAGGGAATTCAGAGCAGCTGTGTCACATGGCAGCTTCCCCAGGTCACCCACTGTTGCATTTTGTCTTCTTTTTGCCAGAGTCAGGATTAAATGCTCGAGATGGTATTTTTTGTTCAGACTCAGATGTTTATTAATTCTTATCTGTAGTACAATCTCACAAGATGTGAGTTCTACAGCACTTCTAGCTAACAAAGTAAAGTTGGCTCCTCTCTCTCTCCCTGCAAGGCCATTTAAGAGTAAACTGTCCAGTTAAGAAATGACACCTAGATTATTTTTGCTTTTAACCCAATAACCAACCACCCGTGGCCCGCAATGCAGCTTTTTCTATCCAATTACAAAACACCACCCAGACCCATGGAGAGGGTGAAAAAGGACTCAGTCTCTGCCCTAAATCCTCCATCTTGCCTTATATATATACACTAGTATATTCTAAAACCTTAAACTCTAAGTTTTCCACCCTGTGATATTACACACTTCTATTCAAACTCCACACCCACAATCCCAGTGCCATCACTCAATTTTGAAGCTTTCTCCACACCCTCAGGTCAAATGCAGGGTTTGCTTGGAGGTCAGTGCCTGTCAGCACAGAAAGCCCAAAATTCTCAGTGCCCAAGGTTCCAGCAACCCAGCACATCACCAAAGGAGGGATGAACTGTGGCACAGGAGCAATATTCCCTGGCTGCTGAGTGCCAAATGCACTTATGGAGCCAGGGGAATGCTCACTACAGCTTTAGGAGGAAATAAGCAACTGTTCTACTAATGTGATTTGATTAATTAGCTGTAGCAATTACTGTGTGGAAAGCATGCACAACCCCTGTATATTCCATTTCCTTTGTTATTATTTATAAAGCTTTCAGAATCCTTTGTCTTCTTCAAGGCGGAATATTTAGGTGGAAGTAGAGAGGTACTTTTTCTAACTTCTCCCTCTAAATAATTAAGGCTCGACATTAATGCTTGAATATTCAAGGTTTTCTATTCTCTTAACTAAGATATAATAGATATTCTGTCCATCCTACACAGTTTTTGAGATCTTATGGCATGGGTGTATTGACACTGATTGGGTTGAACTCAGTCAGAAGAAGAAGAAGGTTTTTTTAGCATGAACACAATGAAAGAAGTAGGTGGTGGAGAATAAATCTGTAAAATGACTACCCTTGGGAAAGAAATGGAAATATAGCAGTATTTTACTATTTGTCTAACATATGGTTTAGATAAATGTCTGTTAGTGAAACTGCATTAATTCCCTACAGGAAAGTCTCATCTGTAGCTCTGACCACTGCACAGAGATGCAGATATTAAATGCTGATGAGAAAAAATGGACAAGTTCTACTTTTGATGTTATTTAAGAACATAACTTCATAAAGTTAAATAATTTCAAATTAAAAAAAAAATGTTTCCCAATTTTACAGATAACTGATAATTAGCTACTCAAATGCATAAGAGCCTGGTAACTACTCCCTTTTCCATAAATTATTCTATAACTGTGTTGGATTCCAGTAGGGCTTTTAAAGTATTTTTTTTTTAAATGTGAATCTAATTTGTTTGGAGCTCCTGCTGGATGTGTGGGTGGGATTGAGGTGGACATATCCCAAAGAGCATTACCATTCTTTTTTTTTTTTTTTTTAAATATTAAAGTAACTATGTAAAAAAACCCACACCAACCCTGGAACATAAAGGTCTATCCCAGAATATTTACATGGTAAGATTTGACTCTGCTTTGGCTTGAAGAAAATGCCCTTTTAGATGATTATAAAAGTTGTGAAAATACGTAGATTTTAAAGGGTTTATGCCATAATTACTAGGACAATCACATTTTCCCTGGTAGAAATACAAAAGCAGTTGAGTACAGCACTTGATGATAAGACTAAAAACATATATTTTGAACAAGTAGGTAACATTAATGGAGTCTGCTTCAAACGAAAACAATTTTAAGTTCTACTAAAATGCTGTGTATCTTACCAGGGCCAGCCCAGCTTGGAAAGTGTGGGAAGGCTCCAAGACATTTTGTGAGCTCTTCCAGAACCATTTCTGACACCTGTCGGGGGATGGAATTTGAGTTGTTACTTGTGACACATCTGAACAAAATCCCTGACTCTGATGTTAGAGCAAAAGGTGATTTTTGGAGTTTCATCTTCACCGTTGCGGTTTTACAGCGTTCCATAACGAGGCAAAGCACAAGAATGCAATTTGGAAGGATTTTATTGCTGGAGTGAAATCCCATAGCTCCAAAAGCTCAGAGGATTTCTGCCTGGGGGGTCAGTGAGGCCATGAGCCCTGGGATTTTTCATTCCATGTCTATCTGTAAATGCTTTTGTATCTGTAAATGCTTTTGTGTGTGTATATATATGTATATATATGTTTGGATGTGTATAAAATGAAGGAATAACATGGACTCCTGGAAGAGTTCAAGAGCAGGTTGGATGGAGCTCTGAGCAACCTGATCCAAGGAAAATTTTCCCTGCCCACCACAAAGATCAAAGAGGTTCATTCCAACTCAGATCATTCCATGATTTTACAACTATGTTTTTTCCTCTGACCGTGCTCCTTCTCTTTATATACATTTTTAAAAGTATTTAAAAATCATTGCATACCCTGGAACTTTTGAACAAGTCATACAAACACCCTGAGTCCATCCATTCAGCTCCAATGTTGTTTTGTATGAAATTCCCTGCCTCTAATAAAAATTAATTATCTCACACTCTTCAATGAGTCATGCCCAGCCTGCTAATTGTCTCAGCAAAAGGTTGTTGCGATGATTTATTTCTTCTCTTCCACCGCTACTCTGAAACTCAGATGTGTGGCAAATGCAGGATCACAGAAATGCTTTTTTCTGAGAAAAAATAGTGTTTGTGTGCTCCTAGATTTATGTAAGAGAGCATAATTTCGACAGGCTTTGGGGGTTTGTGCACAGCTGCTGCTGCATGTCCCATCTTCCTCACAGGTGTCACACCTTGTAGGAATTTCTACACCGTGATTAATGCAATGATCTTTTGTGAGGGGAGGAAAAAAAAAAAGTGTGTTATTTGTTGTTGCTCCAAAAATAATTACAAAATAAAATGAAAAGATAGGAGATATTCCTTGGTTTTTTGTATATTTTTAGCACTAATCTTCACAAAAAGCACTTAAAATCCAATATGAAAGCGTCTTATCAAACAGAAGTTACTTTCAGAATTTCTCTGAATTATTGTAGTATAATTATGATTTTAAAAGTTCTAAGGCTCACATCCTCACCTAGAACCAGGGGCTCTTAATATCATGGAATTGCAATTTATAACCAAAGTACCTACAAGCTTGCCTTGGTAAATAGCTGTATTTTTTTTTCCGTTTGGTGTTGAGCAAAACTCCCACTGAAAATGTGAGCAAAACCTTCACAGTGGTACATCCTCAATGCTTAAGATCTGTCCCAGGAATGCTGAAAACAGTGATGACTGTGGAGAGAAAATGCATTTAGGATGACAGAAAACAACCCTGCAGAAATATTAATAAGAAGATTTAGACAAGGAGCTTCCATAAAATGATGGGACAAAGCTGACAAGTCCTAGATTTTAAAACATTTTAAGAAGAAGTAGATGAAAAGGTTTTTAAATTTCTTGAGTACTGAAATCTAGTTTGAACATCCCATTAATGAATTCATTCATATATTAATTTATTTAAGGAACTTTTAGCAACACGAACATTTAAAGCTGTAAAATGTCTATGGGCAAAAGCTGCCTACTCAACTGCTGTGGGAAATCTCTGTTTGCTAATGAAGGGATGGAGAAAAATATCTGGAATTTCAAGACTGGATTTGGAGGGAACTGAAATAATGTTTAAGTTGGTTGTTTTCCATTCCTCATGTTCCTTCAGGTTGGTCTCCTAGGAACACAAATTGCTTTTGCAATGTGAAATGGTGCCTGAGATTTTAGAATGTTCTGGAGTCAGTAAGATTAAATTGACAGAGAGACAATATTTTTTTAAGAAAAAATATCATCTTATTTTGTTAGGAGAAAACCACATTTAATCTAACATTTAACAGTCATTTCTATGGACACAAGCATTAAATGTAAGAATGCAGCAGAATTAGTGGAAAAAATGGTGACAGCTATGGAAAGTAAATACCAAAACTTAGAGAAGTAACAAAAAAGCAATTTGGAGTGACCCTGCTCAAATGTTAACTAGAAAAGACCTGGAAACTCAGAAGATTATTACTCTAAGATTAATCACAAGGCTTCTTTTTCTTTTTCTTTTTCTTTTTCTTTTTCTTTTTCTTTTTCTTTTTCTTTTTCTTTTTCTTTTTCTTTATTTCTCTGTTTACATATCAAAGTTTTTCAATAAATGGTCCAACAGTGGGAAAAAACCTATTCAGGGCTGTATTTCTGCTCCTCAACACAGAAGTGTCTCAGATGAAATTTCTTTTTTTGCTCTCTTACACATCTGTCAGGACACTATGGCGAAAAAAATCCAGTTTAAAAAAAAAAAGCAAACTCCACAGGAATGGGACTGTGCAAAGAAAGACAGAGGAAGTTAATCTGAGAACAACGACTGGCAAATCAATGGAAACCTTCCCTCGTGCTCTTTGTGTCTGGATTGACCAAGAAAGTGGCACAGAAAACATCTGCAAATTATTGGCTTCAAAGTGGGATTTGAACCACATCTCTCCCTTTTGTTATGTCTGTGTAATGATTAGTGACTTCAACTCATAGAAAACATCTAAGAGTAAAGAAGGTTAGTGCTACTACATTTTGCCTTCAAGAAGAATTTTTCTTTTTTTACTTTACTTTATCTTCTATTGATTTATTACCTTTAACTCCCTTTCCACAATAACATAAATAGTATTTCTCAGAAGTGCAATGTAAAAAATATATTCATAAACTAAATAAAGATTAATGATAGGCAAAAATCTATACTCAGATGAGATCTGGTTTTCTTTTCTGAATTAGCTTTGTTACTTATATTGTAATGCAACAACCATAACTCAGAGAATGGGTTTTCAAGTTTAAAGAATAAAAAATCCCCGGTTTTGATTCACACCCTTCAAACATTTCCCTGTTTTAGATGGATGCTATATTTCAAAAAGAAGAGTTGTTTTCTGATCATGAGTTAAAAAAATCTGTAATGGCAGAAAATAAAAATGCTCATTAAATTCACAGGAAGTTTTGTCTTTTTACATTTCCAGAGAAGTTTTGCAGACATTCATATTTGGATTCCTTTTTGCCCTGTCACCAGGCTTCTCTCAAATAAAACATCAACATTTTCGATATTAATCATTAATAAAGTGGGACATAACCTCCTCTCTGGTAGGTTGTTGTTACTGTCCTGCTCTTTGTACTGACCACCCTGCTTGGGATTTGTTTCCTCACTGTATTTCTTTGCTTTATAACACATTTCTTCTTTCAAATAGTTTATAACAGAAATCAGGGAATCTTTTGTGCACCTGAATTTAGACCCCTAATTCCCAAAGTCTTGTTCATATTTGCCCTCTGTCACTGAGATTCAGAGCTGCTCACAACTATAACTTATTGATCTCACTGATTTGTTCTTTGTATTTTTGGATTGAATTAGAGTAATCTTTGAGATATTTTCATTGTATATATAAAGTGATTTCAGAAATGCCCCGGTAAATTACAGTGAGGGATTTTTCACTCAGTGCTCTTCAAAACAAGAATTTATAAATTTTTTTTTTGCTGCTATTTCTCTTTAATAAATGCATCCAGATGATTCATAAATCGAGTAATAAGTCCCACAGATTTTCTTGCTACAATAGCTGATAAATGTGGCTACGACTTTTTGTATCCAAACACAAACTTTCTTTGCTGCATCCAAGCTTAAAATTTCTTAGCTAGTACTCTTATATATATAAAAAATTAATATTCTCTTTATTTTTTCTCCTAATTTATACAGTGAAATTTTATATCTGTATTTATTAATAGCTGGACTTAGGAACAGATTTGGAATCAGGTATGGTCAAGCCACACACGTACTCACCAGTTCTGTTTTTTCTCCAATACCTCTACCAATATTTTTTTCCCAAAGATAATAATCACTTTTAAAAGACCTGATTATTATCAGTGTTACTGCCTGTTTACACTTTTCAATCAATACTCCCTCTCTCATGGTGCTAAATTTTAATATGACCATCACTGCTGGTGTTGTAGCACAACTGAAATCATCCACTCAACTTGGGCATCAGGTAATTAACAGAGAATGAATTAGAAAGGTATTTGTAATCTGTAATCTAATCTGCATAATTCCCTGGATGATTATCTGTACTTGATTGTGAAGATAAAATTCTTTAATTTTTTTTCCAGAATGGTTGATTGTGTCCTTCAAAAAATAACCTTAAAGATTCTCATTAAATATCTCTATGACAATTTTAGGAAAAAATGTTTTTTCCTCTATTTGGCTGACCATTTTTGCAGCTGAGCAGTATCATTGCAAAAGTCATTGCAGTTTGCTAGACAAGGAACATCAGGGAAAGTTTAATCCTTTAGCAGACAGATAACTCACTGCTCTCAATGGCTCCTCTGTCCTTTTGTCCTCTATAAAATAGCTGAGGATGTATATATATACCCAGGATTTTTCTCATGCCCAGTTTTTCCAGTACATTTATTTTCACTGAGCTAGCACCAATGTCCATTCCTATTGCAATTTCAGCCACTATTACCTGTCTGTGTTCAAGTCCCAGATATTCAAATCTGCACACACTGAGTTTTAGCAAAACTGTCCTATGCAGTCTTTGCCCTCCTGGGCTCCTTTATGTGCTTTTTCCTTTCCGTGGATAGCATGACAAAGCTTAATTCATGTCCACTAATGCAGCTCCAAAACAATAAACTTGAGTTAAATTTCTTTCCTTAATAGTGAACTTCTTAAGCCAAATTCTCCTGAGAAACAGCTCGTTCTGCTTTGGAGTCTATTTCTGTTCCATTGGAGGAGAAGGATAATCTTATTCTTAAACCAGTGCTCTGATAAGTTCTGACATATTTTACCCATCACTGATCAAGCACTTCATCTAATTAGCTCTGTAATGAACTACTCAATTGCAAAGCTACAGGTAAGCT
>VWYP01002044.1:5212-20351 GCA_013400435.1 Pycnonotus jocosus | reverse complement strand
GGATCGAGCTTGCTCCCACGTGCGGCCTGGGAGCCAAAGCTAGCCTGGGCAGGCAAAAGAGGCACACAGCGACGAGTTTTCTTTAAGTAAGAGAACTATTCCTTGTTCTTGGAAAGAATCATATCACTATTGTTGCTGCAGCCAACTTGTTAGAAGGTAGAAATGTGCCAAGACACAGACTTCTTTTTTATCACAGCATGAAAGGAGTCCTGGTTTATTCCTCTTTACAGCTCAGCCATCCTGACTCCAACTATTCACTGGTTCTGGCTGCAGCAAGCTCCTACTGTAGGTTTCCCTTGCAGCCTCTAACTGCTGGTTATTTCCTGCTAAACTATGCATATTGCAATTTGCAGACTCTGACTACGGGCTTTCACCTAGCTAGACTGTGACTGCAGGTTCCACCAACAAGCTCAAAGTGCACACCCAGACTGATCTCACATCAATGATTCTCTCTCCTCAGGATCCTTCTTTTTCATGAGCCTCTTGCTTCCTCTTCCTCAAAGTTCCTCCTCCTTCATGATCCTCCCCTCAGCAGCCAATCCACTCTCTTTTATCACACTTATCTTTATTGGATATAGCTGGTACTTATCAGGAGTGAGGTCACCTGTATTCCCTTCTCCTACACACTATATTTTCATGCAATATAGACAGAAAATTGAGAAACTATTTCTTCCAAATAACATGTAAAACAAGCCTTAGTAGTGCTCTCTTAGATATGTAGAGGAAAGGTTTTCTAAGAAGAGAGTACAGACTGGAAATTCTGAATTCCTCTCTGACACAGTCAAGCTTGGAATAATGTTTAGTGTCATAACAAACCCTTGTGATATAGGTGTGTGGCAGGCAAAAGTGATTTTTGCTAACATTTATCAGAGCTATCTGTATTTGTGGATTTACAGCTCTGATTTATTGAATGTATGGCCTTTCTGTCAATGTGCCATAGTTTTTACCTGCTGAATTACCTCCATTCGTTATTGAGAGACTAAATAGGAGAGCTGATGTGGCATTAAATATCAAATAATGATATACTAAGCAGTTTCACAAATTTCATACAGGAGCCAACTGCATTGTTTTCTTTATTTTTAGGCTTTCAACCTTTCTTTTTTTCTAGTTGGTCATTTTTTTGGGGAGGTTTGGGGTTTTATGGTTTTGGCAGCTTTTTTATATGACTCCTACTGCTTGTAGGAAGGAAGGGAAAGAAAGTGAAAAAACATTCCTGGTTCATATTACTTAAAACTGTCTAGGCCACTACCCAACCCACTTCATTTTTTTCAGTCAGAAGAGTCCTCCCCTATTCAAGTGTTCATTATACTACTCCCAAAGCCATCCTTTCCCATAAAAAATCCTGTACCCAGAAAGACAACAGGTATAAAAGAATATAAAAAGTCCAGAAATTAAGTTGTTAATTGAAAATATGGAGTTTATCAAATAATGTGGCAAATTATCTAATTAGTCACTTCTCATGCAGAGACAGTTCTATACATTACATCAGCCTGGTAGCTCTTCTCTGAAGTATTTGTTTTGCTGGGGAAAGTGATAAGAAAATGAGAACCACACTTTTCATTTGAGATACAGATGCACTGGTTTTATAGAGTCACTGGTGTTTTTGTTTTTGTTTTTGTTTTCCCCTTCCCAATGATTTCTAATACTCAAGTTTGTTCATTGGATTGTTTCCAATCACTTAGCTGAGGGAGTTTTATCTTAGAGATCATAGAACCTCTCAGCCCTTTCAAGGAGTGGTAACTGTCAACACAGTTAAAACTACTCAACTCGGTGCTCATGTGACTCATTCTATCTTTATCTGTGTTGAATTTCAGTCATTCTTGGAAGATCTTTCTGCTGGAGTTCATTATGGTTGATCTTCCCTTTTTCTTGTCAGCTTGATATAATTAATAAAATTTGTCACCTAGATATTCACTCTGCTTCCCACAAATAGTTTAAAATACTAAGCGGCCTTGCTTTTCCCCACATGCAAGTTTTGGGGATTTTTTGGAGATTTTTATGGTTTGTTTACTGTGTTGCTGTAACTGCACATTTTGGTCCTCAGATACCAAAGTAGTTTTATGTATCTATATACCAAAGTTATTTGGTTAGGTATTTCTTCCTGGGTTACTGCAGCAGGTATAACTACTGTTCATTTGTTGATTTGCTTCATAGTCTCTCCCACAGAGAGACTCCCTCAGTTTGAGACTTCACCTTTGATGCATTTCTCATAAAATAACTGTTCAAGGTCTCCTGCAGCAGAGACTAAAAAACATTATTTTGGCTTTCCAGCAACAGTCTTGTTTTATTCTCTTTAGATGTTTTATATCCCAGAAGTGTCTTTAGTTACAGCAGCCTCTGATAGGCTTCCACATCTTCGTGTTTCTAAAGAAGAATTTTTTATTGACAGTTCTTCCTCAAACTCACTTTAATGGGTTATTTTGCTTTATGATTAACATGTAAGATTTCTCAATCCTTTGTATTTCTCTCATTTGCAAACAGACTTTTTTTAAAGGCTCTGCCTTTATTTGCCCTAATTACTATATGATTTGGTCATTCCAACTTCCTTTAGCCCTTCATATCTTTCTGACAGATGGTTTGCATTTGCTTCATTCATTACTTAAGCTTAGATTTAGTTCCTCTTTCTTAGATTGATGACTAGATAACTTATGAGTCAGACATTTGTTATGCTCAGAGCCTTTTGATATTAGGGTTCAAGCTCAGTGTGAAATTCAATCTGTGTTCCAGGGAGTAAGTGAAGTCTCACATCATTGCTGTAATTTTCCTGTCTTAGAATCCATCTGAACACAACACATCATCAGCAACTTTGTTATTTCAGTCAGCAGGAGAATGACAACGTTCTTATAGTTTTATTATTACATCTGAAACATCCATACAGATGTTAGATGCTCTTTGATTTGTTGAATGTTGCCATAATTTCACCCAAGGTATTCAGATGGAAAGTATTCATATATCTAGAGTATGCAAACGTTGCTTCTGTAATACTTCCAAATCCAAAATTATACCTCTTTAGTATAATTTATTTTAAATGAATACTTTTACTGACTTTTAAAATTAAGATTTATAATTAATATTAAGTAATATATAATAACAATAAAGACTTATTAAAAAGGTTACTAATAAAAAAAGTAGAAACTGATCATGCATTTCAAAATGGATTATATTTCTATTAGTTATAAACCTTTCTATCTGTTTTGCAAACATATACAGAAACACTTTCCTAAACAGGCTTTCTTACTGTAAAGGAGAGGGTTTGTTAGATAGCAACTCTTCTATCAGAATCACAAGAATATCTCAAGTGGGACCCTTAAATGTTATTAAAAGATCTCTTCAGTAGAACTGTAATTATTAGTATATCTTTCATAGGAAACTTTGAAAAGTTGTCTTTTTTATACTGATAGTTTAAGTATGAACTATTATAATTCACAGGGAGACAATAAAACCAACACATTTTGACAACAGTTAAGGTTACACGTATCTGACAACAAAACAGACGAGGACATGCAATGATCTCATGCCACACAAATGAATTATGTACTAATATATACTATTATATACTATATACTGACTTAAATCCAAAGTGTAAGTTTATAAATGGAAACTATTAACTCTTATGATTGGAATTTTTGTTTGTTTGTAATCTGATGAAAAATTTTAAAATATTCTAAGAGTAAAAACTAAGATCTGATACAAACATTCAAATATAGGACAGCTACACCACTATTCTTCAGTAACATACTTAGGACAAGCTCTTCTGTTGAGTTTATTCCCCAGGCCCTTTAATAATAACTTTTTGGAGAAAGACATTTCTGTAACAGTTCTATCTCCTGTCTTGAATAGCTCCATACAGGCAACCCATCTCTTAGAAAATCCCAACAAAATTCTGGAGAGAGCAGACATTTTAGCAAATAGACCCAAGATCACAGGAATACAAAGATGACTTTAAAATTATTCTGCCCTAACCTCAGATGTAAAGATTTATCACTGCTCAGGTCCTTGACTGTATACCATTGTGCATTATCTGAATGCACACATCACCTCTGGCCTTTCTTTCCAAACAAAGATGCTTGTGTTCTTCTTATTGTTATTTAAAGTATGTTTAAATTGCAGATGACAAACTTGAGGGAATAACTATTTAAATGAGAACTAACTGATTTCCAAGAACCAACAAGAGCTAATCCAGCTAGGTAGGAAAAAAAATAATAAAACATCTGAAATAGTGCTTTCATGCTTTTACAGGCTGGAGTTTTCCACTACAATAAGGAAAAAACCCTACTATATTTTAGAATTTAAACATTTACAATGGCATTTCCTCTCAACATCCATCACTGTTATTTTAGTTTCATAGACTGTGTGTTATATAATTAAAAATGACAGAGAACTTTTAGATTTAAACCTTAGTTCTCCTGCTTTACTTCTTATTGTCTCACACAATTTTTTTTGCCATTAAAAGTGTGCATGTGTTCTAGAACATACGCATAAAAAATTGGACATTAGATATAAATTTTCTATGGGACTTTAAAGATAACATCTATCCAATGTAACTTCTAAGACAAAGAAGCAATTGTTGAGAAGGCACCACATTCAAAATCCACACATCTAAGTAACTATCTTTACAGCTGTACAAAATATGATATACTAATCACCCTTGGCTATCTCCACTGAGTGTAGGAATATTGCAGTCTCATATTCACCTTCTTCTCAGACATTTTGAGAATGATTAATAAACTACTAGACCTAAACTTCCTATTCTGTTATAGCATCTTCACCTTAGAAATGCAGGCCAGAAAAGCATGTTCTACATGGTTTCAATTTGTCACATAAGTCTAGATAAAAAAAGACCTAATTTTGATGTTCAATTTACTTCACCTTTTTAAACTTTTGTAGCTTGTTATACAGTAAATAAAACTATTTAGACTATAGTTTGAATCACTCAGCAGAAGTGTTTCTGTCAGTGTTTAAATAAGCCACATCCAGATAACATTTCATTTTACAAATACATCCTGAATGAGTTGACAAACTACATTTAATAGCAAAATTATGTACCAAAATCTTTTGAAAGACAACAAGGCATGTTGAAAGTTACACAGACAATGAACATGAATGAGTGTCTCTCTTAAAATAAGGTCAAGAAGATACTTGAGAAGTTACTGACGTGCTAATTCACACTTGAGTTTATCAGCATCCCTTCAGTTTCATTGATTTACAATTAGATGGTAAATATCCTTAAAAAATAAATTTACTAAGCTCATGATTAATGTAAAAATATGCAGAATTATCTTTGTTTCCTCATTGCTACATCTGATAGGTGTAATTGGCGTAACACCTATTTTTTAATGGTTTTGTTTATTTGTTTTTCTGGTTTCATTTTTGCTTTTGCTTTTTTGCTGTTATTTTTTAAAAAAAACATGGTCATCTTACATAGTTTTGATACAAAGAGTATCAGAGGCTAAGAGGCTATGCATTCAGAGCATGGCATAAGTTAAAGATGCAATTACAGAGCAGGCATGTTGTACCACAGATTCGTGGTGGGTCATTCTTGGCTGGCTCCCAAACACCAGCCCAGCTGCACTCTCAGTCTTCTTTCTTGAGATCACGGGGGAGAAAATGAGATGAAGCAAAGTTCTTAGGTTGGGAAAAAAACCAGAGAGGTCACTGACTAGTCACTATAACACATTTAACATGAGGAAATTGAATTCAATTCCTTGGCAGTTAAAATAGAGTTGGATGTTGAGAGAAAAAAAAAGGCAAAAAATTAGAAACAAAAAATTAGAAACAATTTTTGCCCCACACTGGACTTATGCCCAAGTTCACCTTCAGTCCTGACTGGTCTCTTCTCCCCTATGGGCACATGCAGAAGGGGAATGGGGGTCTGCCGTCAGCCCATAGCAGCCCGTCTCTGCATCCTCTCTCCTCACATTATCCCTGTTCCAAAGTGGAGCCTTCCCAGTGCCCGCAGGGAAAGCGCTGCCCCTCCGGGGTCTCTCCAGGCCGCAGGGCCATCCCTGCCGGGTCCCTGCTGCCCCCGTCCCTGCTCCCGCTGTCCCCCCGGGGCTGGCAGGGCTGTTTGTGGCTGGGTTCCCGTGGCTCAGCGCTGGCTGCCGGGCAGCGTTTTGCCCTCCCTTGCCCAGGCTTTCCCCGGGGCTCTCTCCCGCCCGCCCGTGGCTGAGGGGCTCAGCCCCGGCACTGACACAGCGCCAGCACTTCGTTATGTCAAACCGAATCTTGACCAAAATAAGAAAAAAAAATCATAAAGGAGGGAACAAGGCTAGGTAAGAACAAGGCTAAGTAGGAATAAGGCTGGATTTCCTCTCAAAAAAATTATTGCTAAACCATTTAACTGAGAGATCGCAGCTCCACACAAAGATCTTGGTTTCATCAATGTTGTTGCTTACTGTAAAGAAGATGTGAAAGTCACAGAACTTGGCTGCTGGTGTGGCAAATTCATGAAAAAGGATAAGTTAAAAGTATATATACATATATATATATATATATATAAAAATCCAGTTTTGTTCAGAGTTCTCCAGTCTGTAATAACTTCAGGGAAGATTAGATCACCTTGACAAAATTATTTTGAACCATTAATTTAAATAACAGTCTCCACATAGAGAGCTGATGTTTTGCAATACAGAACTGACAGACTCTATAAAGCTTCCTTACAAAAACAGTTATTATTTTGACATATTAGATTTAATGTAGCTGCTTTGACATAAAAGAGCCTGTTTCTTTTTGGTGCAATTTCATGTTGACTTAAATGAAGTTAAACAAGGTAAACACTTTATCCTGTGTCTTTGGACTAGGACTGAACTTTAATATGTTTATGCTTTTCTGTTTCTCTTGTTGGTCTGTCAAGTCAAAATGCCCCTGTCAGTGCTGTGCTTCAGGAAACCTCAGACATAACTGGACACACTGCAAGAAAGTAAGACTGATCAAGTTGATGAAAGTGCTCTCTTCTCTTGAATCTCATTTTCCCCGAAATAACCTTTGAATATTTAGAGATTCCACTTAAAAAAAACCCTAACCCAAAAATGTAAAGGTCCACAGCATTTTATAACTTGTAGAATTCAAGTAGTGTGCCCTCAACTTTTCAGTGTGCAACTAAATAACATTTGTCAAATGAAGATAGGAAGCAGCAAAGTTGTCTGTGAAAACAGAACTCAGGACTAAACAAGTACACATGCATGCATTTTTTTTTGGGGGGAGGGGGGGATAGCTTTGGGCTTGGAAAGAATACTGAGTTAGCTTTTCATAAAAATTACAGAAGAAAAGGAGATGGCTAACATGATATATATAAAATATATAATGTTGTGCTATACTGATGTCAAGTTTATTCTTTATGCTGTTCTTGGTACCACATTTTCCCTAGGTATAGAGGAAAATTATTTTATATAAATACATTATTTGGGAAACTACCAACCTAAAAGGTAGAAAGTAAGATGCATGTTATTCGAGAAGTTCTTTTGTTGGTGATGCCACTTGTCTATCTTCTTACTGAGGTATGAAAATGGCTAACATGTCATGTGCAAAATATTTAGACTATGTCATCTATACTTTCCTTTAATTTTTTTCCACTATAAAATAAAATTCCTTTTTATCAAAACAAATTTTGAAACTATTTGCTTGTGCTAAAAATGCTGAAACATCTGATATACTTTATGTAAACCTCTAAAATTGAATAGAAGTGTTTTAACTGTTAAACTCCAATCTTGTTTCTTCCTTGGAACTTATATTAAAACATGAATGATGTCCCCTTACTGTCATTAAATCAGAGATGCAAAATTCTCTTGATATTGTCAGGGAGGATTAGATTCACTGTCTTGTATTAGAACTAGCTTATTGCAATGACATGTCACATATTACTTTGAAAAAAATAATTTTGAATGACAAGTCTGTTATGCTGTATTTATGTTTTCAAGAATAAAATGATAAATAAAAAGAATTACAATCTTGTAAATCCAATATAACATCTGGGATTACTTTCCTAATCTAACTTTCAGTACAAACATTTCAAGACTCATTAATTGTTACTTTCTTCTCCCCTTTCCTGTATTTACACTCATTTGCAACTGTTCCATACTTCCTTATCTCCTACATCAATGTACATCTGAAACTGTTTTTGCATTACAGGTTAAGATGTAAGAACTAAGTAAGGTGCCATCCCCTAAATTAGGGAAGAAAAAAACAGTTGAAAACCAATCTAGATCTAAATATCTGAACAGTCATTCCTATTTAATCTTCAGAGGACATCTGAAGTGGATTAAGAGATTTAGGTTTGGTATTTCAGAGATCCAAAGAGTCAAGAGAGAAAATTTTCAGTCTTGTGCATCATATTCCTCTGCTATTCAGTCTTAATAGCATGACTCAGCCTCAAATCCACAGTGATCTTAATTTTTATAACTGCTTGTTTACTTCCCTCTCCAAAGTAAAAAGCACAGCAAATGTGCACAATTTATTACTTTCTTCCAATGCAATTGATTTTTAGAAATATCCTTTTAAGAGGAGCAGACCCTCTGGAGACAGAGGTGTGAAGGTTCAAAATGAAGAATGTTATGGACTGAAACACATAGTCTGCTTCACTTCTTTCCTAAAATTCTTTATTTGATATTTTTCCCAAATGTTGAGACATGAGTTGTTTAACCTAGAAACATTCAGAAAATGCAAGAGAAATGTAAATTTTATCAGCCATGACAACAGAGAAATCTAAAAGCTTGCAGTGCTACAGCTCAAGTTTTCTAGATTTCCACAGGAAAATCTTCATTTCTCTGAGCTGGTGCTGTAGGCAGCTGATTCATCATCAAGTCACAGTGCATTCACTAACCCTGCCCCTTTCTACTTTCATGGCTATTATTTCACTGGAATAATTTACATCAGAGACACACAAAAGACAAGGAGTCTCATATAACTGAAAGCTCACTCCGTGCATTCAAGTTACTTATCTGAGACAAGGATATTTAACCTTCCTTACTCAAATTTTCACAGATTCTGCATGGCAAACACACCCACACAGACACATACACACACATACTTGCACCTGCAGGTGAATAGTCTCTCTGAACTAACATTACCACTGATCGTTCAGAAGTTTTCCAGAAACCTCCACAGATTGTTAATAATTTTGGTAAAAGAAGTCATTGTGGCTTTAAACACTTTAAAGATACCTTTTTAAATACGAAACTATTTTTTGGGTTCTTTCATCAGTGAGACATACCCTGAAACTGAAGATTTACCTCCAATGCAACAGCAGGGAACAAGCTCAATATTCTGAGAACCACAGACAATATCTACAAAAGGATCATTTTTCATTTCTACAGTAAGTTCATCTTTCCAGGACCTGTGCCTCACCACGTTCATAGAAAAACCTTGTGAGTATGGTTAATAGGGATTAGTTCTATACAGATTTCAATTCTCCAAATGATATTTTCTTAGAGGAAAGGAATAATGACTCAGGAACGGGGGTATGCTTGATATTAAAATATAATGATAATTTGTTGTCCTAGCACTGTTTTTATGATGATGACAGTGAATTAATCCATCCTCTTGACAGTCATTTCACAGTAAGAATGAGAAAACTTTCCATTTTCATTGCAGGCCTACCCTATTCTTGTCCTCACTCTGCATTTCCATGACAATGACTGTGAACATTGTAACACCATTGTACCTAACCACTCTGCTTTCTGTGATGTTACTCCCAAATTGGGTGTGAAATATGTGAAAGGACAGATCTCAAATGGCAAAACTCTCACCAGTGAAGCAGAGTAATCTACAGAATTAATAACTAACAGAATTGACAGCATGCTGCCACCCAACAGAAGCCTGGAATAAAGGGCACTGACCTCCTTTATAACTGAGGGGCTCTGAGTGAAAATTACTTGTGAAATTAAAGGCACAAAAATGAGACCTTTATGATGTGTGTACAATTAAATGCAACATTAATAAAAAATCTATTTTTCTAAAATGTCTGGTTTTCGTGTTAAATGATCACTACTGAAATTTTGCTAATTACTAATATTATGACAGTTTCAGCCAGGCTTCCCCCCACCCCCCTTTTTTTTTTTTTTTTTAATTAAAAGTATATGCCTGAGCTAATATAATTGATCTTTTCTTCAAATCGGGTCATCAGAATCATCACACCAAATGGAAAATAGAGTACAGTTGCTTTTAAGTTCCACAAAGCTTTTTCAAAGATAAGCTTAGTAATGTTGTGAAGTACCCACAGTAGAAAATTATGAGCACCAGAGGGAATTATTTGAGGAAAATGGGAGAAAAATGGGTAAGTACAGAGGGAGAAATGTCCTCAAACAAGACATGCAGTCACATTTGGACCACAAAGGATTGAAAGAAATTCTATTCATTGATCTCTGTAAATGTGGCATTAATAGAGTGGTCAGAGGATGAAAGGAAATACATAATAGTATCATAAGAACATAAAATTGAAAGGGACTGTGCTTTAGCTCACTGAATCCAAGCTTCTGTTCTGGCATGCAATCACATCTATAAATGCTTTCATAAAGACAAATATGCTGTATTTTGAAACCTCTTCAAATTTTCTTTCTTCCTGTTACTAACCTCTTTCAGGATCTGACCTATTCTTGTTTTCATTCTAAATTAACTAAATGTTAATTCTAAATTAACTCATGGCCACCAAAACCTTATTTTTCCCAAGTAAAACTGCAATTGACTTAGATATCTTTTATTTTTCATTGTGGCTTCCTCTGAGGTGTATTTATGGAATATTACGTGCCCTCTTCTATTATTTGTGGAAATAATTAAGCAAACATATTTTATTCTCCATTAGTATCGCAGCTAAAATACTCAATTCTTCCTGTACAGCTTCATATATAAATCCATTTTTCTTGACCAAAAGTAACCAGAATAGCAAAAAGGTTAACATTACTTTCCACAATGGCTTCAATGTGCTTTATCCCTGTTTTTTTGACATCAGCTTTTGCAGCTTAGTATCATATTCACCTTCTTTAAGGCATGACATTAGATCTGGTAACCAGATTTTTCTCTTCCTGTCAGTTACAAGAGATGACTAGTGTACAACAGAAATTCATTACATTGCTCTGGATTCCTGAGGTTTACTCTTTATTTCTATATCCAAATCATATTCATAATATCTAGCTCTTTCCAGACAATGTTTTGATTCTCCTGCACAGCTTTGCATCAACAATATTTTTGCAAAATTTTTTCTATTCCAAAATAACTTATGAAAATGTTAATTGGTGTAAAGTGGCCTGAAGGCATATGTCCTCACCCCCTGACCCATTTTAAGAGCTTCTCTTTCAATGCAAACAATTACCTCTATTTAGAAAGGTCTTTTCCCAGTTTAAATTTCCTTCACATATCCCAATAACTTTTGGTATTCTGAAATACTTTGTATTTTACAAAGTCTGGCATAACAGAATATTTTCTTCAGCCTTTGTGTTAACAGTCTCTTAAATACAGTTGTTCCACTTCCTATTTTTAGTGCATATGATACTGTTTAAATTTGGAAGCCTTCACTACCAGACATCTGTGGTTTCAGAAGCTACTGGTTTCCTTGCATATCTTTCTACAATATAATTTTCAGAATTCCCAATTTCAGGAGAAACTAAAATGAAATAATTATTATTCCATGCCCTCTTCCCCATTAACCAGCTTTCTTTACCCCTCATATTCTATACACTTCTCTGATTTCATTAAGGAATTTGGGACTCATGTAGGTTATCTAATTAAAAAAAAAAATCTATTTTAATGCAACAAAGCAGTCTTCAGGGAGAGTAAAATTTCCTCTGTCATATATCATTGGTTAAAGCTATATCGAGAGTTTTGTGTTATTAATGCAAAGTTAAAACTCAAGCTCTGCAGACAACATTACACATGATGAATCAGACTTCAGCTGGCCAGGCTTCAGTTCAATTACATTAGTCTGAGCTTTATGTCTGAAGCTCACTCTATGTATCAGAACATAAATGCAGGGCTTGTTCTCACAGTCTTCTGAGGAACTCTAACGAGTAACACACCTTGTGTCTCGTCGTATGAAAAAGCCACAGAGGATTTCCTTTTGGAGGAGACCTTTGCCACCCTACACTCAAAGTGGAAAGAGTACCCTATGGATCTTAGATTGCATATGGAATATTCCCTGAAGCAGAACTGAATAGAATTCTGAAATAGTCTGGAAAAGCAATTTGCAGTGACCCCATGCATTTAGAGTTTTGGAAATTGATGTAACAGGATCAACTGCACTCACTTTGTGTTTAGCTGAGTTCAGAAGAAAAACTATTCTATCATCTTTTAGTATCTACATCCTATATACTTGTATTTATCTTTTTCATAATAAAAACAGTATACACAGCCCACTGGCAAGTTAGTTCATTATAAGTATATGTAGCAATCCAAGAGGTCTCTTCCTTTAAAAGAGAGGGTGCCATCTAAGGAGATAAATGATTTGCCTCTTATCCGTGCCACATTTCAGGGGATGGCAGAAAATAAACCAAAGCCAAAAGAAAACAACTACCTTACCTTTCCTACATACTGAGGATCTGGTCCCATGTGTTCTTCTAAAACAAAGAACTGATTCCACACCCATCCACGCTTTGGACGATGATGCACTTCTGTTTCACCTTCTATGTGTTTGGTTTGATTTCTGGTCACCTTGATGGAGCCATGGTGAGCAGCTCCGTAACACCTCTGCACAAAACAGAGACAAACTAGGACTGGGCAGATACAAGATGTACTTGTAATTCTCATTGTAGGATAAGATTCCTGTTCAAGGTTTTCTTTCTCTTGTCCTTTTCAGTTGTAATCCTTCAATAAGTTCCCGAGAGAGGTGGTGAAGTCTGCTTCAGAAATACAGTCCAAATTGGGGTTTTCTCCTTGTTCATGGTTTAGCTGCCCATTTGGGAAAGCTCAAATTATATTTACATTATGAAAAGCTGACGGGAAAAATTGGTGTTTCTTCTGAGGTCTTCACAATAGAGTTCCACAGCTGGCCATTTTCTATCTAATATAAAAAGGAAAGAAAGACACTTACTCATCACTAAAACCAGCAATTTTCAGGTTTCTGACCTTAGATTACACTCAAAGTTGTACTAAGCAGTCAGTCAAAGACTGTCACTGGAACTAAAATTTCTTTTCAATCCTTCCTATAAAAGTTTTTCCTGACTGTTTATGTTAAATACCATAAGACTTAGCATGGCTCCCACAAGCTGTGAAAACACTCGCATCATTAAAACCTGGGTGATTCAGAACAGTTCCGTTGGTTTTTACCTACAAATCATTGACCTGGTCTGGCAGTAGAACAAAATCGCTGCTACAGTGTCATTAAACAGTGATCACTAAATCATGAGGTTTTGATGTTCTATACACCACACAGACATCCAGCTTGATGAAAAATATCTAGTCTATAATGGATTTTGAACGTATGCCACCAAAATGGGCTTTGAAAATTCTGAGTCAATACTAGAGCACGCTGACAGGAAACTTCAGTCAAAATGTCCATTTTTACACCTTGTGCTTTATATAAATTCCAACCAATATCACCTAGGACATAATAAAAGTACATCATACTGACAGGAAGTTCATGTTGTTTTGATATCAGTATTTTCAGTATATTGACAATATTTTCTCAACATCAAAAAGGAAAATGCAAACTTTTATACTACAATAGAAAAATGTGAATATATGTGGAAGTGGATGTAGCAGTTAAAACCAAGTATCTTGAAAGTAAAATATTTCTTCAACCTTAGAGAAACAGTCACATTAAGGGAACTATTTGTTCAGTTATCTGATGATGTCAAAGATTATCCTCATCAGTCAGTCCATCAGGAGTCTGAAAACATGCAACTGAGTCTACAAAATCTGGAATCTTCCAATATTGGCTTTCTTTCAGTATCATAAAGCTACACAAACAGAAACATAAGCTACATAAACAGAAACAAAATTAAACTAATTTTGTTTCTTGGTTTCATAGGAAGCCAACAGAATAAATTCAAAATCCCTAAAGAAGAACCAAACAAGAATTTAGAAATCAAACAGAAAAAAACTGCAGTAGAAGAAAATTTATTAGGTGTCTTTTGGCTGGAAGTTTTTTGAACTTATGTTTCTCTCAAGTCCATAATGGAAGCCCAAACCATTAGCTGAGAACAATTCCTCATCAGAACAATGGAAGAATACTTCAAGACTACTGCACATTAGAAATAGACAGAAAGGATGCATTTTCCATTGCTGGTACTCAGTTCAGGACAGTGGGTTTTGCTGAAGTAAAGAAAAAGCTTCAGTCTCTTGCAGGAGCTCAAAAAGAAATTCTGTATGACATTTTCAATTGAAGAAATTAATTTTTAGACATTTAGCATTATCCTACTTCTCGATTTCATAGCACTGTATTCTCCCCTCAATCCCTGTGAAGTCCTTAAAATCTTGGCATTTCATCTCAAAAAAGATCTATACATTAAGAATTATCTCTTATAAATTCAAATATGATTTAATAGGAACTTTTCTTTACAGTTAAATGTTATATGATGTCTAAGTTAGATCAGGGACACAATCCAGGGTTTCTGGGTCTTACACTTGTTTCTGAGTATATCATGCTTCTTTCTCAGCTTCCTTGCTTTTCTGCATTTTTTTCTGATTCTTGTTAGAAATAATTTTTTTACCTTGAGGCACGCAGTTTCTTTGTACAGATTTATACATATACAGATGAGCTATTTAAATAGATTAGTCACCATTATACTTTAGATATTAAAATTAAGACGTATCTCGCAAAACATTAACCATTTAGTTTTATCCATTCCAGCATATTTTTCTCTCCTTTGTTTCCATCCTGAGAAATGCCTGGGAGCCATTCATAAGACCACAAGCAGCAGGTAATAACTTAAAAATGGTATATAAAGTGCATTGAGGTTTCTCAGAATAGCACATTTAAAATGTATTTTAGATTATTACTGCTAAACTTTCTTTTAAAAAACTGTGGGGATGGTTGTGATGAAAAATTCTTGCCTCATAAAAATGTGTATATGAGTGCAGAAGCTACCAACAAGTCAAGATTTACTAAACAGAATTTTGTTTCTCTTTCTTCTCAGAAGACATCTATAGGAAAAAAAAACAAAAACAAAAACAAAAACAAACAAACAAAAAAAATAAACCACACAAAAAAAAC
>VWYP01002040.1:10787-21407 GCA_013400435.1 Pycnonotus jocosus | reverse complement strand
GCGAAAGCCCTGAACACCCACATTGTAAAAGTTAAAAAGTTCACTTCCCTTTTTCCCACAGTCTTATTGAGTCACCTGGGCAAACACTGTCCAAAATGTAGGTGGCTGCTGAAGGTAATGCCACATGAATCTAGCTTACTGTGTTCTTGTTTACATGCTTTGCTCTTTGTGAGGAGGTAATTTCCAAGTCTATTAAGAATATATTAGGTGCTCATATAAAAGCATTTCTTGCATGCTTTGCATGAAGAATGATAGTGGGCTATTTTGCTAAGGTTTGTCTTATTAAAATTTACTTTCACCTGTTGCATGGGAGGCCTGCTGCAGGCCCTGCAACTTGTTGGAGTGATGTAAGGAGAACTAATAGTGAGAATCTGTGTCCTTACCGTGCACTGCACTTCTTTTGTGTTTTGCACTGAACAAGGTACATGAGGCTCTGTGCTGAAGAACTCTCCAGTTTTTTAACCATCTTCACAGCTGGCAACAGGATTCTCAAGTGAGTTCAAGGTCAAGATGAACTGATTATGTGTATGTTTCTACAGAGTATTAGTATAGTTAGATCTCTAAAAAAGTTGTGCTGTTTTTGTAGTGGTCTGTAAGTCCTCAGACAGAAAGCATTAGGAAAAGTTTTTCTCCTTCACTGTGATATGAATGCTACATTTTTTTCACTTTTATATAAAGGAATGGGATAACATTTCCACTTGCACAGACCCACCACTGTTTTCATTTTGATATGGAATAGGAATAGACCCATAGTGAAAACAGCAGTCAGTCAGTGTGGAAGGAAACATCATCCTGTGGCAATAGGATTTGAACTCCAACCTAGAATAAAAACATAGTGGAAAACACTGTGAGATAAAAAAGAAATAAAACCTATATAAAAAACATCTGGAAGTATGAACAGAAAAATGTGTTCCTACAATTTGGAACTGTGAGGCATGAACACCTTCTGAGGTCACATAGCCAATGACAAATTGCTAGATATAGCTAACAAACAGGGAAAGCCAACAGTAAAAATCTGCAGTTTGCTTCCTCTCCTTGGGTTGAGATAAATCTTCATTTTCTAGTTATTGAGAAACTTTATGGATTACAGTCACTTGGGCACTGTTGGATGCCCAAGGAGTATTTGTAATATTTCAGAAATATTTGCTACCTATTTTTCCTTTTATCTCCCATAACTATGTTGAAAAAAATTATAGAAATGGTCTTGTTCATTCACTGCAGAGAATTTAAAACTTGCCAGAGTTTCTTCACACAAGTGTAGCCCTGAGGTGTTTTGGTTTCTGAAATTCCTTTCCCAAGGAATTTCTTGCCTGAGATGTTTTGGTTTCTGAAATCCCTTTCCCAAGGAATTTTCTGTAAACAGGAAAAATGTTTATGTTTTGTACATATGCTGTGCATTGTTTTCTTAGGAGGGACTTTCTCCTTGATGTCCCTCTGGTTTGACCAATGTGATTGGAAAGGTTTGCCTTTGTTTCACTGATCAACTTGGTCTGTGTAAAATAGTACAAAAGGGAGACAAAATCCCAGAAACAAAGGAGTCGATTTTCAGCCTTCTGATGTTCAGAGTGTGTGTAGTTGTGGTGTAAAACAGCGACATACAAGGAGTGAGCAGTCAAGCCTAACGGTGAGGAAAATAACCCTGGCTGCAAAATTGTGAACAGCAGCTGGCTGCTATGCTCATCAGTAGCAGGTTGTTTTCAAACAGATTACAAAAATTTCTCTGGTCCCCTTTTACAATGGAACAAAAATACTCAAAAGCTTTTCCTGAAGATTTCTGTTCACACAGAGGGTACTTAAATCTGATATCCTGAAGTGGAGATGTGTTTTATTGAATTTCCCTCCTTTTGCTGAGGAGCAGGTTTCCCTGGGATCTGTGTGCTACAGCAGCATTGCCAAGCCCTGCATGGGCTGGCTGGCACTGTGGGGTGTGTTCCTAGCTGTGGGTTTGCTGTCCCTCTGTTCCCACTGTGGCAGCCTTAGCAGGGCACACTGCACCCAGACACACAAGCCCAGGCTGCTGTCCTGCTGCTTTATCATGTTGCTCTCTGCTTTCTGACCAACCTGTGATTCTCTACCAGAGGACACAGGTGTGTGCATCATTTTCTTGTACTCTTCCAGAAGTCTGCATTCACTTCCCAGCCCCTGTTTCACTGAGGTCGTTTTATTCACTGTTTGTGTTTGTGTGGTGTTGGCAAAATGCTATTCTGACTGCAGGATACGGGTTTGTTGCCATAAGAAAACCATTGTGAGAGACAGAAAAAGACACATAAGATTTCAAGTTTGATTTAAATCCCTTTCTTTATAAAACAGGGTCTTGAAGATACTGGTGCTGATCTGTGTGCGCACTTCTAACTCACACTCATTTGTCTTTTATTCCATTATAGATGCAACATATTAATATTTTCACCATTTCAGTTTTCTCATGTAAATTAGGCTGTATATAGCACAAAAACCCATTGGCAGGCTGCAGGTACAGAGGCCTCTGCTGCAGGCAGAACAAGTTGTACTTCAGAATCAGTAACACTGCTACTCATAGGTTAAGTACAGTTTGAAAAGGAATTAATTCCTGGCTCTCTGAATGACAACAAGAAAACAATTCCTTAAGAGAGTCCAATTTTTTAACCTAATTTATTTTATAGATATGTATCTAATGTAATGTAATCTAATATAAATGATATACATATGTATTTTACCTTCTTTAAAGGAAGCAAGATGGAAAAAACCATATCTGTTTTTCAGCATTTGTTGCAGACATCACTTGCCTGCTCTAAAGAGCTGCTGTTGCCCTGTTTATAGGCTTGAAGGGTTGCTATCATGCTCTTATGTTGTGCTGTAACTTTAAAATGCACAATATTTCTGTTTTGAGGTTAGCAATGAACATGTTCTCACCAGTAGCTCAATAAGCAGGTGTACTCCTCTAATGTATGTCTCTGCTGATACTCATGATTTATGAAAAGCAGAATCTAACTTTATTGTTTGTTTAAAATTTCCTAAGTTTTTCTCTGCCCTTCAGTCAGTCTTTCTTTTGCAGTGTGCCCTGCTTTTATCCCTGTTGGTGATTATTTTGTTTTATAATGATTATTCTTTGATTAAATTGAAGATTAGTATTTTCTTTTACTAAGATTTGAGCAAATCAAGTAGGCTTTAGTCTCTGGCTTTTATGCCTAATTAAAGATCTTTATTTTGAAAGACTTTAGATTGCCATGCATGACTGCATCCCATTCTCTCCCTAATAATCCCTTTATAATACTCAGTAAGGTTCATTTCAGCTCATGGTCTTCATCACTGCTTTAGACTTACAGTCAAGAGCATGCATTTATCTGAAGAATAAGAAATTCAGTGCAGCACACAAGAAGTTTGCTGTTAAAGTGCCCCTATAGCTGTGACCCATTTTTCACAGCAGTTGCAATCCCAAGATCATTCTTGGGGAATGAGTTTGAGACTCCAACACAAAGATAAGGCTAAAGAGAGGACACAGTTTGGTTTAGATTCTCTGGCTACTGCCTCTACTGCCATTGGGTGTGTTGAACACAAAATGTGCAACATAATGCTGCCTGTGTATTTATGCTCTGTGTCCTGCAGCAGCACCAGACTGAATAATCTGGCACAAAGAACCCCCCAGTGAACACTTCTCTAAGGAGTAGGAGCAGGAACAATTTTCAGTATAGATTTGAGGAGATGGGCAAAACAGTCCATGTGTCAGATAGCACAGAAGCTATAGATGTCTTTGAAATGCTGCTGCACTGGTCTGCAAACCTTTCTCAGTCTGGAATCCTGAACTGCATTATGTTTGCTGCTTTCTGGTTTCCAGACTATAATGATTACTAATATTACAAATAATACAAAATGTTGTGCATCTGTTGTATATCCACTTGTGCCACACTATTGCTGAAGAAACGTAAGTACCTCTGAATAAGATTCCTTTTCCTTAATAAGTGTTTTTCCCCATATTCAGGATTCAACCGTGTGAAAAGTTACTATAGGTGCCTATATGATTTACACCTTTTATCTACCTGTGTGAAATGATGGTTCCTCATACTGAGCTGTTTTTCTCTATGTGTCATGGATGGAGTGGTGCGCTTTTCTCACAAGACAGGAGCAACAATATACTTTATTGATAAAAAACAGTGAATTTACAATGTTCAGTGGCAAATGTGACAGTGGATTAACAAGATTAGATGGCCAGGTATGCTTGACTATTTATTGCATAGAGGACAAAGTCTGACAAAACTAACAGGGAGATTCTTCCATTGGGTCATGATATTTAGACAAACCCTCTTGTGTCCTAAATGTCTTCTCAGAGAAGAGTTTAGATGAGGCTGGCTCCAGACGTAGTCTCAGGCTTGGTCAACAGTTCATGTCTAAAGGATCCATGTGCACAATTATTCCTTGGTATGGCTTACCTGGGACTTCAAAGTTTAGCATGCAGTTAATCACTTACTGAGAATGTGCTGCTGCAAGGAATCACTCAGCCTCAAGGAGTAACCCTGAGAGGTGTCCCCTCTCAAGGGAAAACACTGGCATGCAGCTCTTTGCATGCAGGAGAGCTCAGTGCACCCTGAGGTGCCCTCTATTTAAGAGTTTAGAGGGTTATTTACAGTCATATTTGCAAAGCTGCAAGATGTCTGGCACAAAATTCCAGACAGCCCTTGACTACTGTATTTCCATGTGTCCCTCAAAGCAAGCGGGATGCAGCCATCCCAGCCCCCACTGGTGGCTACAGCATAAGCCAGGGGCAGCAGAGGAAGGAGGGTGTAACACTGTCACTGCTGCACACCCTGTGCTCACAGAGATGTGTTTAGGTGGTGTCTAAGCCCTCACACAAATGAGAGTTGCAAGCCCAATCACCGAGAGCTGCATCAGCTCCGTGTGCTGCCACTGTGCACTCGGATCCCTCAGAGTGGTGGTGTAATGAGCTGCAGATGGGCACTCATCAGCCCTCTGAGACATTTCTGAGAGCTGTCAGGAACACCCTACACACCATGGACAGTGATGTGGAGGCAGCACAAACACCTCTGGAGCAGATTTCAGTTCTAACTTCTCTGCCTCTTTATACCCACTGACAGAAGGTCATTACTCACTGCTTGTACCAGCACAAGGGGTGTCAGGAATGAACTGAACAGTCTGGTGCTTTGCATTAAATAAAAAACTGAAAAAAATATGGGGTTATGGCAAGGCTTGGGGTAAGGTACAGATGCTTATCTACATTCATCAGTTGATAAAGATAAAATCCTGTTTACAACTAGAGAGAGGTTAGATTGTCACACTTCTGGTCATTCGTTCTTTGGTGACATACCCTTCCCATTATCACCACAGAAGCCATTTTCTCCCTAATAATCCATTTATAATACTCAATGAGGGTCATTTCAGCTCATGGTGTTCATCACAGTCAAGAGTGTGCATTTATCTGAAGAATAAGAATAATCTAAGAATATCTCTATAGTCTTATATAGATAATCATGGAGAATAGTACACCCATAAGGACGTGCACTGGTGTGTTTGTAGGTACCTCTAGGCTCAGAAGTTGGTCCTGGAAGGATCCTAAGAGCCAGATGCAGAGTCAGATGTGGATTGGATTTTCCAGAGGTACAACAACTTACACATCCATTGTAAAGTATTTTGCTGCAGTATACTGAAGGGCTCTGAAATGTGGCACAGAGAAAAGACTGCTGATGTGATAAAGCTAGAGGACATATTAGGTTTCTTAGGTCTAAATTAGGTCTAAATAAATTGTATGGAGGACACTTTTTTAAAGACTCCTTTTTTCTCTTTTTCCTGTTGAGTACATTCTCTGAGGCTGCAGTTTCTGGTGCTTCAATCACACATCCTAAAAAGAGGCAATGATTTCTCATAAATAAGGAGGTGGTGATTATTATAAATGATGATAAATTATTTGGTGATGATTGTCTACCATCACATAGAAATACAAACAAAAAGAACATTGTGTAGGAGCTACCGTCAAATTTCCTTGATCTGACAGCTGTGTTCCTCTGGCATGCCATACTGACCAGTGACCGAGTTCTCCAAACAGGCCTCATTTCTCCACTGAAGTACTGCTGCTGGAAGTGTGTGCTCCCCTATATGGCATCCAAGATGTCACACTACAGCCTGCTGTGCTCTGCAGAAAAACTACCTCTTCTTACAGCAAATTCTGTGCATGCCTGTGTGGAGATCTCTGATCACTGAATGTTAAACTCCTGCTAGGGCACTAACACAGCTGCTCTGAATCTTGCCAGAGAGACTTCCTTTTGTAGTTTATGCTGTGAAATGTCATTGCATACCAAGTTCATCTAGTTCCAGTTGTGCATTTTCAGTGAACACTATTTGCATGTTCTCATAAAAGAGTTGGCCAGCAGTCATCTCTCCCAGGGATGTTCTTCGAAGAAATCCAGAGGAGACATGTCAAGGTCAATGCTCCCTTATCTGTAAGACTTACTCACATTTATACAGTTCCTACATTCCAGTTGTTGAAACTTCTAATTTCCCTCAGTTGAATTGATTCTCTTTATTGCATTGTGCAGAATGCCATAGTTGAGTCCTTGGATACATAAATAGAAAATTATGGTAATGCAAACCTGCTCTATTGCTAATAGAATTGAGAAGTATTCTTCAGTGAATCACATAGATATGCAGACATTATACATAATTATCACAATCTCACTCTGAATTTTTATTTTCCTGTGCAAAAAAATGCAAACTATTTTGCATTTTTTTAATACCTAAACAGATTCTTCTCAGTCAAATGGTAAGCCCAGGAGATTTTTTTTTAAATGTAAATAAGTAATTTAGTGAAACAGCTTTAATTTTCTATTTATAATGGATCTATAATTTTTTATATTGCAAAGGAAAGTTTTATATGGAATCCCGAGACTTCATTGCCAGAGTGTAATCTTTTTTTGGTGAATGTAGAGTATTATGCACTGCAAATAAAATGCATTTTTAACAAACAACACATGTCCCTTTCATACAACCTTGTGATAGTTAAATTCAGTTGTGCAAGATATTCCTAGCTTCTTGAACAAAAATAGTGTGCAATTTCCTTTCAGAGAAGGAATTTTTATGAGCAGCCAGTGATCACTGCAGTTAATGTGTTTGACATTAACTCCAATTCTGTTCTTGCATGAAAATTTTCAGAGGGTTTGATCTCAGTGGTAAGATGAAGCAGCCTGTCACTGTGGGTCTTTCTGAAATTGTTCCTCTCCTGCTACAAGGCTATGGAAGCTATAAATTTTTTTGAATTAAAATTGTCTGGATAGTTTACAGAACAGTGTATTTGTCAATATTTGTTTAGATTCTGAATAATGTTGCAAAGCTTGCTTCTGGCTCATGCTGATGCTCAGTTTTAGTTTCTCACACTGTACTGAAGCAGCAAAGAGAGTTTCTTTTAAAGCATGATTTTCAACTTCCGTGTATAACTATATGGTTTAACAAAAGGACGCTATTTCAAGCAGCAGAAAAGGGACCTCCAGTGGAGAAATCATGTTGACTTTTATGAAGCTTATATACTAAACACAAGCTGTTCTTCAATGAGAGCAGCATGAGAATACCACCTTTCCAAAATTATAGATTTGCGCTCTTCTTTCAAACAGTAAATAATTTCCTTTAAATTATTTTGTATATGTTTATATCTGAGCTTATGTAAAAGATACTAGAGTGTAAATACTTGAGAGAAAGTAGAGTATGCACCAAACCTGCTTTATGACAGTTTTCCCCCTCAGCTTTCATTCTGCTAGCAACACTGTTTCTCTAACCAGTAAAGAATTACAATCATTGAGTTAAAGAATTACAGTTATTGAGTCTCCTGTAAATTATTCCACAATAATCAAAGTTCACAATTGTATTTATTTTCTGCCTGTTGCCTAAACATTTCCTGGAGCAATATACCAATGAACTAGTCCAAGCCTCTATTCAAATTGATGGAAGTTCATCTTGTTATGATGAACTAGACAGGAAAGTAGTCTGACCATTTTGAAAAGCTGTTAATTTAATGTTATTTTTCCCTTTTGATGACAATGATTCGGCAGACATAATTTTTCTTTCTTCTCCCCCATTTCCTCCTCAGCTGTGACTTTCATCTGGAAGGTTGCATCCTAACATTAATTCTTTAATAAGTAGTACAAAAAGCCCCTGGAACTCCTGACATACTACTGCAAGTGAGGAATTCTAGTTTTGTGGTGTTCCCATGTGAAACATCACCCCTGTGTGTCTTTGCAAAAGCAGAACCTGAAGGGATTCTTCTGATATGGTTGCATAATAAGATACTTCTCTGGGTAGGAATAGTCTTTAAAATTGTTCCACATCTTCTAGATCTTCTTCGCAAGTAAGCACAAATTTATGGATGCTGTTGTTCATGAAGTTGCTCACCCATTTTTTAAAATATCATAGTTTGTTAATTCCAGGCTTTGTCTATCCAGTTACAAGAGGTCATTGTGGAGGCTCTCAAGGTGGGAGTGAGATGTTCAGACCTCTAGGTCCAGTGGAGATGGGATGAGTTAAGTACCTGGAAGCGCACCCTGTCCCTCTCTCCTGCAGCTCTTCAGAGTGATGGAATTTGTGACACTGTTGGGCAACCACAAGCTTTCAGTGGGGGGAAATAACCTGTTCTCTCTCATGCCCCATTTTGTGAAAGGCAAATAATTTAAAGGGGAAAAAAACCCCTTTTCAAGTCTGGTCCATTCTCTCTGTTCTTTTTTCAGTAGGAAAAAAAGGCATTTACCAGGACCTGTTTGTACACAGCTCTTGGAAGAGAAGAACAAGTTTATCTGTCTGCCATGTACCTCATTTACACATTTAAAACCACACACAATAGAAAATTAAGATAAGACAGAATTCAGGCTCATTTGCTGGGAATGAAACAAATGACAGAAACAGTGTGACTTCTTAGTATCTGTATTCATGCTGCAAGGGTGAGCACAGAAAATGGTTACCTATTATTAGAATAAATAAATGCAGAAGTTGCACACTGGATATGTTTATGTCACAGAAAAAAGTCCATTTGTATTTAAAATTAAAAATATTTGCATACAGAGAGGATCATTTAAGATAAATAGAATTAATATTTATGCAAATACACTTCAATTGTTGGTGATATGTGGTAAATATCTTTAATACAAAAAGACCTTTTTGTTTTGTAGCCACTTTAAGGCAAAAACAGAGAAAGCCTTTCACAATATTTTTTATTTTTTCTAGGATTATAGAAGGATGACTATCTTAAACACTATGTTTGCCAAGAGCAAACACAATTAAATGTTTGCCAAAAAACATATTTTGAAGAATACTGTGTGCTGCAGCCAAATTCTCCTCAACTTTATTCTTGATCTTCATTTTCCGCCTCTGTTCATACCTGTGGCTTCTAGAGTAACCTGAATTTGTGCCTGTGGCTTCTAGAGAAACCTGTATTTATTTCTGTTGGGTGGTCAGGTTATTTTTTCTTCTTCTTCTTTTACTCTNAAGCAAAAGAATAAAGCCAACTCAAAACTCACTTGTGAGTTAAAGAAAAAGGGAGAAATTCAAGGTAGAATAGTTAAACATCTGTAGAACAGCAAGGCAGAGGGCAAAGAGCAAGGATAAACACGTTGGATGGGTATCAAGTGAAGTGTAACCGAGAGGGATTTTCAGACTACTTCCACCTCACCAGTCTGGAGGGAGGAGATNAGAGAAGAACAAGTTTATCTGTCTGCCATGTACCTCATTTACACATTTAAAACCACACACAATAGAAAATTAAGATAAGACAGAATTCAGGCTCATTTGCTGGGAATGAAACAAATGACAGAAACAGTGTGACTTCTTAGTATCTGTATTCATGCTGCAAGGGTGAGCACAGAAAATGGTTACCTATTATTAGAATAAATAAATGCAGAAGTTGCACACTGGATATGTTTATGTCACAGAAAAAAGTCCATTTGTATTTAAAATTAAAAATATTTGCATACAGAGAGGATCATTTAAGATAAATAGAATTAATATTTATGCAAATACACTTCAATTGTTGGTGATATGTGGTAAATATCTTTAATACAAAAAGACCTTTTTGTTTTGTAGCCACTTTAAGGCAAAAACAGAGAAAGCCTTTCACAATATTTTTTATTTTTTCTAGGATTATAGAAGGATGACTATCTTAAACACTATGTTTGCCAAGAGCAAACACAATTAAATGTTTGCCAAAAAACATATTTTGAAGAATACTGTGTGCTGCAGCCAAATTCTCCTCAACTTTATTCTTGATCTTCATTTTCCGCCTCTGTTCATACCTGTGGCTTCTAGAGTAACCTGAATTTGTGCCTGTGGCTTCTAGAGAAACCTGTATTTATTTCTGTTGGGTGGTCAGGTTATTTTTTCTTCTTCTTCTTTTACTCTCCCTCTCTTTTTTTTTTCTTTTTTTTCCCTCTCCCTTCCCTTCCCTTCCCTTCCCTTCCCTTTCCTTCCCTTCCCTTTCCTTCCCTTCCCTTCCCTTCCCGAGGAGGAAAGCAAAAGAATAAAGCCAACTCAAAACTCACTTGTGAGTTAAAGAAAAAGGGAGAAATTCAAGGTAGAATAGTTAAACATCTGTAGAACAGCAAGGCAGAGGGCAAAGAGCAAGGATAAACACGTTGGATGGGTATCAAGTGAAGTGTAACC
>VWYP01002039.1:6623-17227 GCA_013400435.1 Pycnonotus jocosus | reverse complement strand
TCCCTCCTCAGGGTCTCCATGTGCCGCCGACATTCCTCGGCCAGCGCCTCACACCTGGGGGGACACACCTGGACAGGTGAATCCCCCCACCCACCCAGGGATTGCCCCCCTGGGATCAGCCTCCTCTTCTTCAAAGGAGGAGGAAGATCCTATCTCCCCCCACCCCAGACCTCACCTGGTGGTCTCCGAGATGTTCCCCATTTGAGCGAATTGTCGGGAATAGGTGAGACACATCTGGGGGAGCAACAGGAACAGGAGGAAGGGGAGGAGGAAGAGAAAGAATGAGGGAGAAGGCAGGAAAAGAGAAGGAAGAGGAAAAGGAGAAAGAAGGAAAAGAATAAAAAAGATTAATGAAAAGGAGAAAAAGGAAAAAGAAGAGGAATAAGGAGAAAAGGGAAGAAAAAGAGGAAAAAGGAGACAGAGAAGAGGGACAAAAAGAGGAAAAGGAGGAAGAGAAGGAAGTTTTCCACATCCATCTAATATCCTGGAGCTCTCCTCTTTGGGGTGCTCCCCCAGTCCCCTCAATTCTTGGGGATACTCCCCCAGTTTTTGATATACTACCCAGATTTTGGGGCTGTCCCCCCTTTTTTGGTGGTCCCCCATTTTTTGGGGTTTCCCCTCACCTGGTGCTGCTTCCTCAGGGCCCCCGCCAGCTGCAGGAAGATCTTGGTGGCCTCGGGGGGCACCGGGACCCCCCTGCCTGGCCCCAGCTCGAACTCTGCCCCATCCAGGGGCACCTCTGGGACCTGTTGCAGGGATTTGGGATCCCGTGGGATTCGAGGAGCGAGATCCCTGAAGGGACGGGATCTGGGATGGGATCCTTGAGCAGACACACGGACGGCCCCCTCACCTGGGCAATGTCCACGGGGAGCCCCCCGCGGGCAGCCCCGATGAGCCCCTCGATGCCTTTGGCCCGGCGCAGCAGCAGCTTGGCCCCCTCCAGGTCATTGCGGCGCTTGGCCCGGAGCGCGGCCTGCGCCAGCTGCCTCCGCCGCAGCTCCAGGAACTCCAGCTGCTGCTGGGCTGGGGGGGACCCACACGGGGGCTCAGGGCACCCCCACCCACCCTGCATGGGGGCCAGGGCGCTCCCCTTGCCCCAGTCCCTCCTGTACCTTTTCCAGCAGGTTTGGCAGCCGGGTGGGAATTCCGGGGCGGTGGTGGCTGTTTGGGAGGGGCCGCGGCAGGAGCGCTGGGCTGGATGATGGTGTTGGTTAAGAATCACTGGGAATGTCCCACTCGGGGTCCTGCCCCCCCTGCCTCGAATTCCCTGGACCCCCAAATCCCACCTTGGCTGCCTTGGTGTCCCCCTTTTCCCCTTCCTCCTCCTCCTCTTCCTCCTGCTCCGGCCCTGTCAGTCTCAAGGCCGCCTCCAGCATCCCAGAAATGCTTGGCTCCGATGGCATCTCTGTGCCCTGGATGGGGGGAAAGCCTGGAAAAGGGGGGATCTCAGTGGGAATGGGAGCTTCCTTGCCCCATTGTCCCCCCGCCATGGGTGAGGAAGCAGGAACGTACCCGGGGGAACCGGCAGCTCCGAGAGATCCACGGCTTTGCCGGCGCTGTGAGCAGAGATGGCGGCCTGGTATTGCTGGAGAGGCACAGGGATGTCAGAGGGCACCCAAAGGGGGACTGGGAACGCTGGGGCCAGACTGGGATCACCCACAGAGCGGGAATTGTGTCACTGTGGAGGGACTGGGACCAGGATCGCCATGGTGGCACTGGGATGACCGTTCTGGGATCAGAAGCACCCACACTAGGACTGGGCTCCCCCCAGGGTGGGGCTGGGATTTCTGTTCTGGCACTAGGATCGCTGTTCTGGGACCGGGATCGCTGTTCTGGGATGCAGCTCTCCCACCTTGACAATCCTCTCGTGCATCCGTGCCTTCCTGGCATCCCCGCTGTCCTTGGCCTGGGCCGCAGCCGCCCGGTATCGCTCCATGCGCTGCTCCAGCGCCTCCCGCAAGTCCCGCGGTGCCCGGGGCGGCTCTGGGGTGGGAAAAACGGGAAAATCCCAATAAATCCCCCTTTTCCTCCCCGTTCCCCCTCCCCAGGGAGCAGTCAGAGCTGACCTGGAGTGGGAGGGGCTGGGCTGGTGTCCAGTGGATCCCTCGCTGGCGAATCCCTCGGGAGTGGAGCCTTCGGCTCCTCCGGCTGTGGATCTGCAGGAAGAGAGCAGCCAGATCCCACCAGGACCTGCAGGACCCCCAGAATGGGGGTTGACTCTTTCCACCAGGATTGGGGTCTCACCGGGGACTGGTGGAACACGGCCTTGCTCCAGCACCTCCAGCTGTGCCTCCAGCCTCTGGAAAACCACAGGACAACAGAAATTCTGGCACGGCGGCAGGGCCCAGAAACAGAGGGATTTGGGGGGGATTCCGGGAATCCTGATCATACCTTGGCTGCCCGGAAGTGCCCAAGGGCTGTGGCCATGTCCCCGCGGCGTTTGGCAGCCAGAGCCTCCTTCTGCAGCTCCTGCAGCCGCACCCGGAGCACCGGCACTGAGTCGGGATCTGGGCAGGGATCTGGGGCTGGGGGTGGCTGTGGAGGGGCAGGGGGCTGCACTGGGGGCTCAGGGCTCATGGGGGGTGGCGGCCCAGGGGCTCCCCCACCCTTCCCCAGAGCCACCGGAGGCGGAATCTCAGCCTCGTCGATCCGCTTCCCATTCTGGACGGACTCCAGCATCTGCTCCAGGGTCTGGGGGAAAAGAGGAATGGGGAAAACAGTGAAAATCTGGAGGAATGGGGTGAAATGAGGGCAGAGGTGGGAAGAATGGGGTAAAACAGGGATCTGCAGTCAGAAAGTGGGATAAGATAGGGCTCAGAACTGAGTGAAAGAGAACGGATGGAACAGAATAAAATAAGTGAATGGAATGAAATAGAATTTCACTGGAATGAAACTGGTCAGAACTGGGGAAAGTGATATAAAACTGGGCTCAGAACTGGAAAAAACAGGATAAAACCGCTCAGACTCAGGCAAAGCTGGGTCCAACAGGGTTCAGAACTGTGACAAGCTGCTCAATACTGGGAAAAACAGCACGAACCCAAGGTTACTCCAAAGGTTTTAAGGGCAGAGGGATCGGCTCTGGCCAGAGCAGCCCCAAAGCCCCAATTCCAGGGGCTCAGACTGACCTTGAGGCCGCGCTGGAGGCGCCGGAGCCGGGCCCCGTTCCCGCCCTCCCTCGTGGTGTTCTCCAGGGCCGCCCGGTAGAGCTCCGCACGCTCCGACAGCTCCGCCAGCAGCGCCCCGGCACCCGCGGGCCCCTGCGGGAACACTGGGTCACCGGCACCCTCCACCGGCACCGGCCGGGATCGCCCAGGCCCCCCAGGCCGTACCTGTGAGGTCTCTGCAGCGGCTGCGCTCTCGGAGTCCTCCTCCAGCACCTCCTGCAGCTCTGCCTGCTCAGGGATCCTGGGAATCAGCTCTTGCTTGGGACAGGGATCCCCTTTTCCAGGCTGAGGATCTCCCCTGGTCCCCCCCTCACCAGCAGCTCCTCCTCGTTCTCCAGATCTTCCTCCCCTTCCTCCTCATCCTCCTCCTCCTCGGGGTCCTGCAGGCAAAGCTGGGCCAGGGCCTCGACTGCTGCCACAGCTGGGAGGAACGGGTGGGGTCACAAACCCGTTTGGGGGGAAGCTGATCCTCGTTTGAGGGAGTCCAGGCAAGGAGAGGGGATTTACCTTGCTGGGGGGGCGGGGGTGGTTCCCCCCTCTCTGGAGCCTCCCGGCCCCCCAGCAGCAGCAGCAGCTCAGCCTCCAGCGCCGCGTCCCCGTCACCGCCGGCATTCCCCGGGCTCTCCCCCGCACCGGGATCCGCCAGCAACCCCATCTGAAGGGGGGGTGACAGTGCTGAGCGGAGAGCGAGGGGATCCCGGGATCCGGAGGAGGGGATCGCCCCAGGATCCAGAGCAGGGGGGATTTCCAGGAGCCCATGGAGGGGAGGATGGGACCCCCTGGGATCCAGAGCAGGGGGTCCCGGGGGTCACACGCACCTGCCTGGCCATGGCGGCCCCCCGGCCCGGGACCCTCCTCGCTCGGCTCATGGCTCCGTGTCCTGCCGGGCCCAGCTGGAGGGGAACATGGGGGAACCCCGGCCCTAAGCTGAGCCCTCGCTCTCCCCCGGCCTCCCGCGAGCCCTTCTGAGCCCTCTTTAACGCCCCAACCCGCCTCAGAGCCCCGCAAAAGATCTCAGTGTCCTCCCGCTCCTCACAAGGCGCCGCCGCCCCATCCGTGGTCGCGCCCTACAAGGCCCAATGGCCCCTGTTCCCCCCTCCCAGAGCACCCCACAAGGCACCGTCAGTCCCCAACTCTCCACCGGCGCTCTGCCGCCCCTCACCCCCCGATCCCGGTGATCCCGGCGATCCCGGTTGACCCTCGCGGTCCCGGTTATCCCGGTTTATCCTCACTCACTTCCTGCTCCGCCGGCTGCTGTCAACACCCTGCGCTTTACAGCACCGCCGTCGCAAAAGCCGCTGTCGCAAAACCCCCTGTGGTTGCGTCTCGCTTGGCGGCGCGGGAGAACTACAACTCCCAGCGTGCCCCGCGGGCAGGTAAAGGCGGGAAAAACGTGAGGGGGGACGGTGCAGGGAATGCCCCGAGGTGGAAAATGGGGTGGAAATCGGCGGAAAATCCACGATTTTCACCTCAGGCCTGGAGGGTTTAGGTCTTTCTGTTTCGGTTGTGCCTTTGGGGGATCTAGAGATATTGATTGGGCTGACGGGGGTGGGGGGGAATGGCTGCTGGGGCCTCAGGAAAAACAGGGGAGTATGAGAGGGGTGGGAGTAATGGAGAGCTGGGGTAATTTGGGGCTGCTCCTTGTCCCTCCCAGGTAGCGCCGGGATGGGGAAGCGCAGGATCCGCCCACTCCCAGGTAACAGGGAAACGCTCAAATGTCCTAGTCTGCGCCCACAATGACCTTTCCCACCCAGCCAGGATCCCGCAGGTCCAAACTGAGACTCCCTTTCCTCCCCCACAACAGGCGACAGGAAATTCCACGCTCCCAAAGCCAAGCGGGTCCTTCAGGAAGTGCCGGGAGCTGCTGGCTCCTCGGCCGTGCCCATTCCTTCCCAGAGCAGTGATCCCGATGGAGATCCTGCCAGGATGGACAGCCCAGCAAGGCAACGACAGGGGACTGCAGGGGAGGAACCCGGGCTGGATCCACCCAGATCCAATCCCATGGAATTTGCTGCGTCCAACAGCAAGAACAGCAGTGACAAGGTGCATCCAAAAGGAATCCCTGTGGGAGAGCATGGAGCTGGATCCCCGCAGGTATGGAAAACCTCCAGGATGGTGTTCACACCAAGAAGAGGGAAAAACTCCCCAAACTGCCATTTTTAACATGTTTTTCAGGAGGGGACAGACAAGGAAATCAGAGGCAGCGGAGCACTGGAATCACCAAAACAGGGCATTTCTGATGAGATGGAAGAGAATCATCTGGAATTGCCCCATTTGGGAATTTTGGAAGCGGATGGGGCAGGAAAGGATGAGCTGGAGTCACCAAACCCAGGAATTTTGGATGCGGCAGGAGAGAATTGTCCAGAATCACCAAAACCAGCAATTTTGGAGGTGGATGGGGCAGGAGAGGAGTCCCCAGAGTCAGTAAAACATGTAATTTTGGATGGAATGGGACAGAATCATCTGGAATCATCTCAGCTGGGAATCTTGGAGGGGAATGGAGCAGGAGAGGAGCAGCTGGAGTCACCTCAGCTGAGAATTCCAGAGGCAGATGGGGCAGGAGAAGAGCAGTTGGAGTCACTGAAACTGAGAGTTTTGGATGTAACAGGAGAGGATCACCTGGAATCACCAAACCCGGGAATTTCAGAGGTTGATGGGGCAGCAAAGCAGCAGCTGGAAACACCAACACACGGAATTTTGGATGGGACAGGAGAGGAACATCCACAGTCGGTGAAACCAGGAATTTCAGAGGCAGATGAGGCAAGAGAAGAGCAGCTGGAGCCACTGAAACAGGGAATTTGGGATGGGGCAGGAGAGAATCAGCTGGAATCACCAAAACAAGGGAATTCTGGAGCACGGGGATCCAGCCCTGAGGACATGGTGACAGACACGGCCCCTGCAGAGAGTTCAGAGGTGCAGGATGCAGCAGGAGAGGGGGAAGAAGGTGCCCTGGAGGAGGGATGTGGCACTGGAATTGCCCTGAGTGTGGACACAGGGTCTCCAGATCCTCCCAGAAATCCCCAGAGTGGTGGAGGGGACGCAGAGAGCAGGAATTCACAGAGTGAGAATTCCAGGATGGCGACACCAGGACTAGATCCAGCAGATCCAGCAGCCACCAACACCAAGCCCCAGGACCACCAGGAAGGGACCAGCCCAGAGCTCCCAACAGAAAAGGTACAACTGGGATGACCCCTCCCCACCCAAACTGAGACCCAGAGACCCCTCCCCACCTCAGCTGGGACCCTCTCCATCCCCTTGGGCTCCGGCTCCAGCTCCTTTCTTTCCCTGCAGCCATCTCCAGGTGCCACTGGGCAGCAGCCATGGGACACCACAGGTCAGACCCACAGCGGATCCATGGGGAACAGCCCAGCACAGCTGTGGGAAAGGTGAGTGGATCCAGACCCTACTGCAGGAATAAAATCCTGATTTTGACTAAAATTTCTGACTTGGGGAGCGGGAAGGTCCTGATTCTCCTTCTCCCAGCAGTGCCAGAGCCACGGAGCTGGCGGACGCGAGCGATGTCATCTGCGGGCTGATCCGGGAACTCTCAGACCTCAAGTAAGTCCTAAATCCATGTGGATTTCCCCGGGATTGGGAGTCCAGCACCCTTTGGGTGATGCCCATGTCCCCCCACAGCCGCCTGGCCATGGGTGCCCGCCGGGGACTGGAGCTGCTCCGGAGGCCAAAGCCACGGCGTGGCCGGAGGCCGGTGCCCAGCGGAAGCCGCTGGAAAGAAGGGTAGGGACATCAGGAATAACCATTTATTGATGGAAACAATGGGAATAAACCACCCTTCATCTGGAGAACGGTTCCAGCACTGACTACTGGGCTCTTCCAGCCGTCATGGGTGAACAAATCCCACCAAACCCACCCAAAACACTAAGCAACGGCTCCAGTGCTTGGATAAAGGCTTCAACACTTGGAGCACCGGCCCCCTCCCAGTCCCTTTTTGGCCTAGGATTAACCAAAACTCACAATCCAACATAAAACATCCAGTAACAGCTCCAGCACCCGGAGCACTGGTCCCTTCCTGGCCTGGGATTAACCAAAACTCAACAACTTGACCCAGAACATCTGGTAATGGCTCCAGCACCTGGAGCACCGGCTCCTTCCCAGCCTGGGATTAACCAAAACTCAGAACTCAAAACTCAAACTTAACACAAAACACAGAACTGGCCCCACTGGCAGCGCCCAAATCTGGCCGGAGCAACTCTTCCAGGGTCCCACGGTGTCAGGAGGTGGCACAAAGTCACACAAACTGGGGAGACTGGTCCCAGTGGGAAGTGCCGAGCTGTGGTCTCATCCTCTGAGGAAGTCCCTGGAAGAGAAGCCAGGAGAGGCGGGAGCACCGGGAAGCACCAGCACACACCCCATTAGTGTCAAATCCAGTCCTGGATAAATCCAGGCTCCAAGCATGTCTCTTTCCTTATGTCACTTGTTTCCCAGTGCCTCCTCCTTCCTTTAGCTCTGGCTCCTTGATGAGATTCCCTTATGGGAATCCTGTTCCTGGCTAAATCCAGGCTTGGATCCAAAAACCCTCAGACCCTCGGTAGCTGCATGGGGACATGGAGTCTTCCATCCTTTAGCTACTTCCCAGTGTTACCTGCCACCTGTTTCCTGGTGCCCTCCCTTTGGTAGCTCTGATTCCCTGATGAGATTCCTCATGGGAATCTGGCTAAACCCAGGTTTGGATGCAGCACAATCACTGTGGCATCACTGGGACACCACAAACCCTGCACCCGTGTGGGGATGTGACCTCCTCCATCCCTCGGCTATTCCCTGGTGTGCTCCCGTCCCTCCATCAATGCCAACTCCATAACGAGATTCCTTATGGGAATCCCAGCCCTGGATGAACCCAGGCTTGGATGTGCCACACCTGTCGTGGCACGGCTGGCACATCACACCCCGCCGGTACCTGCACGGTGACGCAGGATCCTCCATCTCGGCTACATCCTGGTGTTCCTCTGCCTGCCTCCGGCGCTCCTGGCGCGCACCGGGCGGGTGTAGACGGAGGTGTAGCCGCGGTGCGTGAGGGGGCAGAAGCGACGCGTGTGGGCCTGGTCCTGCGTGGCCCCGCACTGGGGACAGATGTAGCTGCGCAGCACCGGGCACTGCAGGCGTCCCTGGGCGTCCCGCAGGTTGTGGCTCCGGTACATGCCCGGGGACTCCCCGTTGTGATGGCAGAACGAGCACAGAACCAGCCCGGCACACGGAGCTGGCCCGGCACGTGGAGCTGGCCCAGCACGTGGAGCTGGCCCGGTAGATGGAGCTGGCCCAGCACACGGAGCTGGTCCGGCAGATGGAGCTGGCCCGGCGCACGGAGACAGGGGGCCCAGCGGCACCGAGGGGTCCCCGAGGCTCGCAGGGTCACGGAGGAGCGTGGCTGTCAGCCCCAAGTAGTCGCGCCACATGTCGAACTGGGCCGTGGGTTCCGTGCGTGGCAGCGGGACGGGGGTCCCAGGGCGGCGCGGGCTGGGAGACCGTGGGCTTGTCCTTCCACCGGGGTGGGACTGGACACAGCGTTGCGGTTCTTCCGGGGTGGCCGGGGGAGAGGTGGCACCACTCGCGCCACTGGTGCTCCCTGCGCAGCGCATGGCTGGATGTGCCTCCCGGCTCCAGATGCTTTTGGTGTTTCCGGTGCTCCTGGTGTGCCGTGGGGCTGGCTCAGCCAATGTTCCTGGTGGTGTTGGGCTGGACACCACACTGCTGTCTCCCCGTGCCCCCAGCTCTCCCAGCCTCCTGCTGTCAAGGTCGCTGCTACTCCTGGTGCCTGCGGTTCGGGCCTGGATGCAGCTCCAACTGCTCGGTCCCAGCAAGATCTGTTTCCCCAGGCCCCTCCAAGGTGCTCGGTGTCGTAGTCGTCGGTAATGGCTGTGTCTGAGAGGATGTCCCCTCCCGACAAAAAGCCGCCGGTACTTGGGTGAATCCTGCGCGTTTCGGGATGGGGCTTGATCGCCGCAATTTGAGTAAATCGCTGTGGCTAAAGAACCTCCCACCGCCCCAGGGCAGTCTTCCACACCTCCCAGAGTGCCAACATTTTAGGGGAAAATCGGGGATTTTGGGTGCTTGAGAAATTCCCGCACCTGAGGGGCACTGGCACCGCAAAGATACTCCCTGGCTGCTCTTGTCAGGGGAAATCAATGGGTTTGGGAAATCTTGCCTAGTGAGGATCACCAGGATCCTCGGGATGCTCCAGGGGGCCACAGGACACACTCGAAGGTCGGTGAGTTTAGGGTTAGCCTCTATGGCACTGGGATTCACTGGCAGGATCTGGGCTCTGACACTCTCCCCCATCCCCTGGTGGGACAGGGGATCCAACACTGTCCTCCATCCACCAGGACCCAGGATCCAGCCTCAGCCCCGACCTGCCTGCAGGACCCGGGGGGTGTCCTCCATACCCCCTGGGATCTGGTGTCATCCCCTGTTCTCCGTCAGGATCCAAGATCTGTCCCTGTTCTCCCTCCTGTGGGGATCCCACCTCATCGCTCATCACCCAGCGGGTGATCCAGACCTTTTCTCCATGTCCTGGCGGGATCCGACTCTGCTCCTGGCATTCTCTCTCCCCAGGGATCCCTCTGGAATCTCCCCAGGGTCCCTCCCTAATGAGGCACAGAATTTTAAGGATAATTCACGCCAAACCCAATCCCAGCAACTAACACGTTCCCAGGAGCCACCTCAGCCCCAGGGGAGCAGCAAAAGCCGCTTCTGGAATGAGAAATCGGGAAAAGGGAACAAATTGGGGGGTCGGGGGGCCGTCATTCAGCTGAACCCCAGTTCCTCCGGATTTGACCCCACGGTGGCTCCTGTCCCGGGACGCCCCGGGGCTGGGGAAACTGTGAGACCCCGCGGTGTGGGTGGAATGTCTCCAGGTGTCCCCAGGTGTCCCCAGGTGTCCCCCGGCTTTGACAGGGGTGGGGGGGAGCTCAGCCCCGCCCATTGGGAGCACGCACCTCCTCCTGGCACGGTCCCGCCCCCTCCAGCCCCTCCCCGCCCCTTTAAAGGGGCCGCGGCCGCCGTTAACCCCTGCGGGTCCGGCCGGGGGGCTCGGAGGGGATCTGGAGAGCGGGGACCCCGTGTTCCCCCCACGCAGACCTCAACCAGCGCGGCAGCCGCCCCCCGAGATAGCTGCGGAGCAGCGGCTTCGTGGCACGGCACAGTCGGGCACGATGTGAGCGGGGAAACTGAGGCACGGGACGGTGGGGGGTCGGTAGAGCCACTCGTGGCACGTGCGGTAGCACACGGTGGCACCTGCGCTCCGCCGCTTCATCCCGGGGCCACCCCAGCGCCACTGCCCTGGTGGTCCCGTTGCCCCGTCCTGGCGGTCCCGGGGGTCCTGATGGTCCCTGTGCCCTATCCCGGGGGTCCCGACGGCCCTTCACGGTGGTCCTGGTGCTCCCAGCGATGCCACAAGCCCCGGCCCGGCCCCGCCCGGCTGCGGTG
>VWYP01002034.1:19309-33334 GCA_013400435.1 Pycnonotus jocosus | reverse complement strand
AATGTCTTAGGCAGTTTTGGTTAATTGAATTATCCGGCATTATCCAGTTATCAGGCGTGCTCCATTCAAGACAGTAATTCTCAAGGATATTCTTGATTTTGATTGAATGTTTTTTTATCTGTGAACACTACACTCTTTATGTCAAAACTAATACTCATTTTCAGTTCTGGGCCAACTGGCAGATCCAAACACAAATATTACTAATTGGCTGCTCATAAGCCTTTCTAGCAATTAATTCAGTTATAAATGATTCAGACCTTTCTGTAACCCAAATAAGATTCTTGCCTGTTTTATTTTTCACAGAATTATTTCATGCTAGAAAAGGATGTGTAACAAACCATCATTGAGAATGGAGGAAATCAGATGGTTTTTGACAGTCCTCATTACCTCTTCTGCAGCATAGCAGATAAAAAGTAACCTTTATTGTAAAGCTGTTTCATGTTCTAATAAAACCACAAAAATTGTGGCTCAGTAATTTTGAACCTCTGCACAGAATATTGTGTCAGCAACTTTGAAAACTCAAAGAAAGCATAAGGAAAGGTGACCTAGGAAAGAGCTAAGATTTTAACCCCAACCACTGATACAATAATTAACCAAATATTCAGCAAAATTTATTTGGTTGAGCAAAGTCTACCAAACACTCTGGAAAGGAGATATGATTAAAAATAGAGCAATTGAAAAAACCTAGAAAAGTTGGGAAAGGTGTGATTGCAACCAAATAGACTGAGATGAAATGAGAGGCCAAAAGTGAAAAGGACCAAAATTTGCCCAAACTTCTGCATGCTTCTAGCTGTGTTTACAAAAAGAAAGGCAGAGCTGGTATCCTAGAGAGGTTCTCCAATAAATATGAGGAGGAAAACCTCAAAATATTAAAGCCTGGGATGCTTAATCTTCCCTTTTTGTCTGATATATGACTCCAGGATAGTTCATGTACACTAGGAAGATTCTGAGATCCAGAGTTCTACATGGCTAGGAGTATGTACTTTTTTTCTAATTAATTGTAATATCCAGTTCAAATATTGTAATTTCCTTTTGAAATGTAGGAAATACATTAAGAGCTCAATGAGAAAATCACTTTAATAAAACGGATTATGCCATTCATGCACAACTCTAATTTTGTGATTAATGCAGTCTCCCTAGCTGTCTCCATATAATCTCCCCTACCTGCCCCATGGGACATTTCAAAGTGTTCTCAGCCTGTACTTCAGTAAGCAGGTAATATCAAAAGAAGAGACTCAAGAATGGGATCAACAAAGTTTACTACTGTGCATTGTTAGCTACTCCCTGTAGCAACACTAGGTTAGGTTTAACAGGAGTAATGTTTTTGAGCAAACTTAGTTTCTGGAGGTCAAAACTGACAGGAGAGCTCCACTTTTTTTTCCTGTTAAGAAAATAAAACACTTTGGGAGGTTTGTGAGTCAGTAGAGGATGACAGATACAAATGTTCAAATGGCCTTATTTTTTGCTCTGAAGGAGGCAGCAGATATACAAATATAATGGCATTTCCTTGTTATATGGAGGTAACAACAACAACCTTGCATGGAAGAATCTCTCTATTGCTGCAAAGGGATTTTGACTAAAGTCAAAGCATGTACATTCGGTTTAAATTTTCACGTGATACTGAAATCTTATTCTGAAAAATAACAGATCATTCTAATACAAATATGTGTCAAATTAAACCTATTGATATTAATGTAGCAAAAAAAAAAAATCAGTCCACCCTGTCAAATCTCTATGTCTTGGCCTTCTTATGTATTTAAATATTCTTTTTTGGTTTTTGCCCTTTCTTTTCAGTTGAATTCATTTTTTGTTGTTTCAAGTTTCATGTGTGATGTGCTCAGTCTTTAAGTCCCTAGGTGTGCAGAGACACACAGAGATTACTAGAGAACTTCAGCACTGTAAAGCTAGTTGCAGAGAAAAGACTGCTTGGTTACAGAACTGTGAGTTATGGATTATGGAGACATCTTCATTTGTGGGAAAACAGGCTTCAGTGTTTGATGCAAAGCTGGAAGTATGAAATGGAGGGATAAAGGAGAAACGGAGTGGAAAAAGAAGCAGTGGCAAAACAAAAGCCACTTTCCTTTCTTAGAATATGAATAAATGTTTGTCATTGGGTTCTAAGGGTTACTGAAATTTAGCGATTTGAAGCCATGAGTTCTTTGCTGCATTAATACCTGCCTTACAGGACCTGGCATTAGTGGAATTCAGTGATATGTAAAAAATTCAGAAATATGTAAACAAGATTTAACTACAGGAAACAACTTCTGCAAAATAAATTTTTTCCTGGCTGAAGCAGTAAAGACCTGCTTTGTGATCTGGTGACAGATAATGTGCTCAAATGGCAATCTAATAATGTTTTGTAGAGGTGCCTACTGAATGTAACCTGCAGCTGCAGTGTAACCTGAGCAGATCAGATCTGGGAGCACATGGATATACAGAGCTGATAGTACACAAAGAAATTTGTCCCTTTGTTTACATGAATGCCTGGGAAAGACAAATGTTAACAATTCATTTTCTAGCAGTTCAAAGCAATAGAAATTCACCTTTCAGTTCCAAGATCCTCAGTTGAAGTCTCAATATACCCAGGAATTTCAACATGTAAATAATCTCTCCTCCACGTGTGGGAACCACCTTGCATTTTGCAGGACCTCCCTGTACAGACGTTTAACAGTCCTTTCTCTGTGTCCTGGGAGACATCTGGAGGAGATCAGGGTCACAACAAAGGTCTTTAAGGAGTGATAGGGACAGCGTGTGACCTGCAGCACCGAAACATTCCTTATGCTCCTCAAATGTCAATGCATATTTGCTGACATTTAAAAATGAGCTTTTTTATAATGGGGGGTTCATTTTGAAACTACAATGAAATAAAGATTCTTTAGAAAGAGGAGATACTGGAAGAATCCAGAAAGGATCACCTGCATTACCAATGACAGAACTCACTACAGTCATTCTGAAACAAATTCTCCTCCTTTACAATTTTGTCCTCTCTCTGTGCTGCAAAGAGACAACAATAAATCTGGATTCTCTGCATTAGATTGTTTCACTGTTTTCTCCAGAGATTTTTCTCTACAGTATAAATCCAGTATAATGTATTAACACTAGCAAAGTTATTTAACAGACTGTCCTAGTGGCACATTTATTAATAGCATATATAATGAAGATTTAACTGTGTAGTAACTATAGTACTTTTATATTTAGGATAAGAAAATAGGGACTTCTGTCCCTAACAAAACACACAACAAGTGAAGTTTAGAGTGTTGGCCCATTGTCTTCAAGGATGACTATTATATCCAAATAGCCTTTCAACATATACTGGAAGTTTATAAGCCAGTTAATTGTGCTCTCATTCATGGAATAAAAAACCCCACATCTATTATTGTTTCAGATGCAAGAGTGTAATAAAAAATCCTAAAAATCTGCCTGCTACCTAGCAGAGAGGCAGAAGAATTCCTGCACTGATGGTAGGCAACCCTGGAGGAAGAAAGCACTGACTTGGAACAGAGTCCTTTCAAAAACAGTGTTACAGCAGAATCCCACCAGCACTTTCAAATCTGTCACAGCTTTCTAAAGCCACTGTGTGACTTGCCTATGACAGCACAAGAATAAACAGTGACAGATAGGAACTCTTCATTTAAGAATACCAGGATATGATGATATTCTGAATGCTAGCAAAGATGCAGCCAGTATGCAGAAGTTACCATACCTTTGCTTATGCAGCTGTTATGAAGGAGTGCAATTGAAATTCTTTATTGGAAGAATCAGAAGAGTTATTTGGCACACCCTGTCAGGGAGAAATAAGGCTCACCCACAGAGACTTTTTCAGATTTAGAAGATGATAAATTTTAGGGCAGATATGCAAACCTTCAGATTGGTTTAGCATTTTAAAGGCAAGTTTTCACAGAAGCCTCAGAAGTGAATAACACCCAGCTTTTGATAGGTTCTTACTGCCATCACTTTGCTCAATGAAAGGAGAATTGCATTCTCCAAACTGAAGCGAGAGATGTTCAAATACTTGATATGTGGAAAACTATGGGTAGGGGCTTCTCCGGGAGTAGGACAATCACGTGGCTGAAGGGGAAAATGCTCACAGAGCACCTTTCACAGACTTTACAATCAGCCAGGATACACCATATCCTCTCAGTTCTGGTTTCTGTCCTGTTGGGATAGTCCTTTGTTCTGAGGTTAAGAGCATATTTTCATGCACAGAACATAATTACTGTTTATACCTACAGTGTGCCTCAATAACTGTTAATTTATAGGCTTCCATATGCCAATAACTAACAGATTATACATTTAGAGACATAGTATTTATTATCCAGTTTACTCTAATATTTATGCTAACAATGTACTTGTTGGGTAAGGAAGATCTCCTTCCCTAGCACTAATGGAAAATAACTCACAGTTTTCACACTTTTAGTCTTTCAATATTTAAATACTCAAGGAAAAAAAAAAATCAAACCATGGTTTTTGACTCAACCAGAGTGCTTACAGGTCCAGGAAAGCTTTATGATCACACATGTTGGTTGTTAAATGTAGTATCCTTATGAAAGCCATAACTACTAAGAGGCTCTTCAGAGCTTCCATACACTGATGAAGATCATCCAGTAGTTTTATTAAACATTTTTTAGAGACTGATTCTACCTAATGTTCTGGTAAGCTTCTATTCTCTATCTCTGTTTTTCACAGTCATTGTCATGGTATCTGGCTACTCTGCATTTCACTCAACCTAGCTTTTAAGTCTTTTTGCTTCATATAAAATTTAAAAAATAGCTAATCTCTTCTTGAATGTTGTGTGATATTCTGAATGGGTTGTAGAATACATCACATTTTAACCAGGAAAGGCAGGGAGCTTTGTATCATCTGACTGTCTTGAAAAATTAATTCTAATATCTTGTTTTTTAAAGCTCCTATCCTGATGGGTCACAGCTGGGAAAGGAAATGCTTCATAAAATCAATGAGTCACTTCTGATCTGCTGCCTACTGCTCTGCTAAGGTCACCCCTGCCCAACTGCTGGAGATCATCTCATGGAGATAACACAATGTCAATAGGTATCTCCAAGGTGAAAACAAACACCCCATAACAGCTCACCTTTTTACCTGCTGTCTGTAAAAGATATGATTTTTCTCTGGAAACTGAGATAATGTTAGCCTTGTCCTCAGTACAACGGGTACAATTTTGGAGGTCATTAAACAGAATTTAGGTGAATAGCTTCAGGGACTGTGAGTTCCTTGTCACTGTTCTTTCTGGTAAAACTTTCTGCTATGAAAAATCTCACCAACCCTTTAATGACATTGCAGAGGATGTACACGTTTGGTTGCTAAGAGCTGATCATAGACTGCTAATCCTCCATGTTACTGACAAAATTTGCCCTTTAGTGGTCACGCTGTAAACAACATAGATCAGATCCTTTCTGATCAGAGGAAACAGCATTCTCTTCCCATATAAGGCCCTTTCCCAAAGCTGTTTTTCAAGGTGGTCATTCGTTCTTCAATGACACATCCAAGCCTATACAGTTTAAACAATTTCCAAAAAGACAGAAGCTACTTTTTAAACCTTTTGATATTGGGCTAATTTTAAACCTACTCCAGCTGAAATATTTACTGCATGTCTTCCTCATAAATTATGTCATATTCAAAAAGTGAAAATCCTCATTCAGCATCATCATCTCAAGTGGAAAAACTGCAACTCCTCCAACAGAAAATTAGGGAACATTTGTTCTGTCTGTAACAGCTCAAGTGTGCAGCAATTTTTTTCCCTGGCACAGATGTATTTAGGTTTGCTAGCTGGTGAAACTATTGTAGCTATTCTGCTGTGTCCCTGAAGCCAGGCATCCTATGGCTACAAATGACTGTATTATTTAATCATGAAAAGACAAGACTTTGAATAAAAGAAAGCATTTCTAAGAGAAAAGTTACCAAGAACTCTGGGATCTGACTGCATAATTCAATCTCATTCCATTTTTTGAATGAAAATGGAACGCTGCTGGAATGATGTATTTGTGCCTTGGGAGTACACTCAATGTGCACTGAAATGCAATGATGTACTTTTTTTCAGTTTTGGATAAAAATCAGCTTTGTCTATAAGAGCAGAGGAAATATGCTCTCTGAGCATTTCACAAACATTAATCACTTCATGCCTCCATTGGAAAGATATGCACATTGTCCTTCATTTGCAAAGCAGGTAGGTACTAGCAGTGCTTCCAGCCTTGGGGTGCATCTGAAATTCTTTCAAGGGGTTTGATTTTTAGTAAGCATTTGATATTTTTTCCTGCAAAATATGTTTGCTAAAGTACCTCTATGAAAATGCTCAGTTTTGAAATGTAAAAAACATCAACTCATCAGGCATGTATGCACTTTTATATTGAATGCTACCATTTTGTTTATGTAAATGCAAGACACAGCTTTTGTAATTTACCCAGAAGTGACTCAAAAATAAAAGGCCTGGGGAAATTCTGACGAAGCCTAAGCATCAAGTGCATATTGTAACTAACTACTAGATGGTACTTTGAGTGTACTTCATTTCTCCTTGCCCTTTACATTTCCTTTCATCCATATCTGATTTTTTAACTTCAGTTTTAGTAAGTCATGTTTTTCACCTGTTCATTCACTGAGACTAAAACTAGCTAAAAGTAGATACACTTTATAATAGTCTAAAAGAAGCAACAGATTTAGGAAACTTGGCAAGCACAGGAAAGGAATTTAAAAGTATATCAGAAATGCAAATATGGGAACTTTATCAGAAATGAAGTTATATATCTTTAAAAACTGTAGAAAATGCTACCTTTTTGCTGTCCCTGAAAGGCAAAAGCGTTCCTTTAAATTGGAACAAGTAAGGAAACTTCACTTCTAGATTAATTTTTGAGATGTGAACAGATGTGGTTCTGCCGCATTCTTAACCTTGTATGCCCGTTTAAGTTCACACCAATGACTGAGTCCTGGCTACGGGAGATTAAAAGAACCTAAGGTTAGTGTTTAATCACATTTCACTGCACCTTTCAATTAACATCTCTCTACTGTTTTCCCCTCCCCTTGACAGTGGCTATCATGGTTTGTTCTTAGCTCATCATTGACAAAGAGATTAAGTGTAGTCCAAGGATATAGAAAGTGGCAAGCTATACGCTAGGGCCAAGGCAGATCACATTCAGTTTGACACCTGACTGCAGGAGCTTATTCCAGAGCAAGCTCTGCTTTGGTCTCTGTAGGTGTCACCAGTGTTGTAGAGGAAAACATGCAGTTCAGCTATGGGAACATTCCCTCCAGGAGCAATGGACTCAGTATTGAATTGAACACTATAATGGAGAGTTAAAATATTCTGGCCCTCACTTTTTACAACATTCCATACATTAAATGGCACAAATGTTCACATTAACTGTTATTTTTGTCTTTAGTTTTTAAGACCAAAACCTCAAGTGTACCTGTGAAGGGACAGGATACAAGATGCCTATAGCAGTGCATTGTCACATTTTAAGGGCTATCACACTTATTTATATATGATCACAGAGAATTATAGATCCAGTTAGACCTGTGGCAAAGAGGCTGCACAGTGAACCACATCATACTATCTCATTTACCAATTCTTGAAAAAAATCAGGAGTCAGCTGCTTTGAAGATTTACTTTGATCTCACTGAGACCTACAACCTGGCTTGTAGCCAAAGAAAGGGAGACTCCATGAATGAAAAACTGAGCACCAGAATTTTAGAGTATTATCAAGAACACAGACAGAGGGAAGCTGAGATTGCTAGGAAGTCAAATTTCATTTTATAATCACTAAACTTTGGGTGGTACCACACAAGACGGGTGAATGAATTTTTGTGGTGCTGAATCCCATGTTATGTTTTGAACCTGCTATTAAGATTAGCCAATAATTCTAAGTAGCTTCCTGAGGTCACACCATTCACTTCACATTTAAGGTCCAAAAGGAAAGACATGCAGGTGGGCAGACTAGTCAGCCATGAACTCAAAAAAGCTTCATCTTTAAACTGTGATTGAATGTAAAAGAACATTTGCATCCTAGTCTTCAATCACACTTTTCAATGATGTTTGAAAAGCTATACTCATTTCACTACTGCAATCATCACTGATTTCCTTCATGAGATCTCAGACTTTTAGCTCCTCATCTGAGGTCACAGTTTGGTCTCACTATGGGTGATGCACTGCCACACCTTCCCTTCTTCTTTGAAGCCTCTAGGATGCTATTTTGCCCAACTACTTCAAAAGAAAATCAATAGGTCCTCATGCATGTATGTTTGAAGTTTCACAATTTTTCTGACACAAAATCCTTATCTTGTAACAGAAGGAAAATGTGATTTTTCTCATTGTATGCACAGTATATGAAAAGAATTTTACGTACTTTTACAAAGTTACCTATCCCTTATCCTAAATTGAAGTCCCTATGATAATTCTCCCTTTTGTTCCTTTATAGGCTAGAAGATCTTCAGACAGAACTTTCTTTTGCCCTTCCTTTTTTCCTCCCTCCCTTCCCTTTGCTCCTCCCTTCCTCCCTCCCTCTTGGCATAATTTATTGACATGGGCTGTCTGACATTTCATTGTGATGACTACCTCTGGGAAGGAGACTAGATTATTAACAGGTCAGCTGGACTCTTTATGCCTTAAAGAACAAAGTTTCCCTGTCTTCCAAATGCACCCTCAGTTTAAGGACACCTAATATAATACTCTGACTCTTTGCAAAGAGATCACAGAATATTCTGAGCTGGAAGGGATCCATCAGGATCATCAAGTCCATCTCTTAAATGAACAGTCCATGCAGGGATGAAACCCACCACCTTGGTGTTCCTAGCAGCATGCTCTAACCAAGCTCACTGATGTGCTGAGGAGTGGCTTACTAGCAACTACATCAGGTGTCAATGACAGATAAATTGATACTTAAAAAATGTTCTGGAATACCACTTTGTTTCTTGAGTTAAACACCCAAGGCTGATTCAGAATAATACACATGTACCTGCAACTCTCTTCATACAGCTGATATAAATATTAATGTCTTTGCTAAGAACTATGACACAGCATTATGAAGAGAGTAGCTTGGCCTTTAATTCTATATTCAGTGAAAGCATTAGATGGCATTTAGTAAATAAAACATGGGAATCTGTGCAATAAAGCCTGAAGATGAAAAGCACGATTGAACGGCTACCATTCAGTAAGGACTACCCAACTGGTGCACTAAATGAGGCACGGGACCCATGGGAAACATTTGATCTTGTAATTAAAGACTATCAGAAAGGCATATGCAGAGGGGACCTGAATAAAGGTTGCACTGGAAACATTAATTCTGGTATTTCCTAACTTCAGCGATTGATTTTTCACACTTGATTTATTTTTAATGTCATTTTAAGGAAATATGTAATATATACAATATTTGTAGTCCTTTTTACTAAACTGTGCTTCACTCACAGCTTCTGAGGAGAGGAATTTTATTGTCAAGGGCATCAGTGAATGGTAAAATATCTTTGAAATCACAGAGGATAGTGACATACCCTAAGCAGACATACTGAACATAGTCAGAATAACAATGAGATGTAAGAGGGCTTAAGCCCATTCTGTAAGTGCAGCTGTTGAAAGAAAAGTTTCTTTCTGGTGAAAAGCCCCATTACTCAACAAATTTTAGGAGTAGGCACTGGAGAATGTATGAATGAGAATGACCTTGGTTTGACAGGGAAGGAGAAAAGGCCTCATAGAATCTGAAAGATCTCTTTCTAGATCACATCTCAGCACTGTCTCAATCCACTTCTGCCCTGGGGTAGCTCACTGTTACACATGTTGCTGTTCTCTCTGCAACGAGGCTGGACTTTATCTTAAGGAAATGTGGAAAGGCTTGCAGCCAAGGGCTGATTACCAGCCAGGGAAAACTTTGCTTAGCATCACTGACGTGGTTCCTCCCAGAGGTTCTCTGAAGGTGATGGTATCACAGTCTGAGGGAAATCTGTAGCTGGTTCAGTTTTACCCAAAGGTTCAGCTCAGCTGCAGAGCTGACTTTAAAGGCTTCTGTTATGCAGAACCCAGAAGCAGATTCCTAATGTGAATAATCATATCAGTATTATTACTGTACCATTATATAAAAGCATCATTTAGGATTGTGTCCTGTTGGTTTGACAGCTGTGCTTCTCTACGCCCAGAAGTCAGGCCTTTCCAGCAAGAACTCATCTCAAAATCTCAGTCAGTTTGATGAAGCTATATGCAGATAAAGCTATACAATGCCATATATTTTGGACTTGCCTACAAAGAGTGCAGTGCAACATACACCAAGTTCACTTCTCCTCGAACATTCACCTACTGCCAAGGAAAGTCATGGAATCAAACATCCCCATCCAAACATTCTAGAGAGAGCCCTGGATTGCAGTAGGCCTGTCTTCCTTCAGTGCTGGAATCACACTATTTCTACAAAGAAAGGAGAAGTAGCTTCCATGTAGTACTGTAGTGATCTACTAAACAGTACATCAGAGCTAGTATCTTTGCTTAGGAGTGTGTTGCATTATGTGGGCACACCAGTATATTCAGCAGGGGTTGTCTCCAGAATGGTTCCCTGCTTCATGCAAGCGGCTCAGACTGCTTTTGTCTGCAGTCAGAGGCACCTTCCATCATAAAAAGTCACTTAGCCAGCTGAAAATATGCCTTTAAGTAGTTGTGATTAATTTTAAAAAATTGTTTATAGTGTGTAAGTCTCTCAGCGGCTACTGCTAAATTCCAGCTCAAAATTCTACAAATCTGTATATTATGACGTGCAAAATTTAAGTGTCCATCACATTCTTCCCATGCCAGACATTTAGAACACTATGATATATATATAGATATATACAAGGTACAACTGGCACAGCATATTGCAGAGTTGATCATTATGTAAATGAACAAATTTTAGGTCAGCAAATTGACAGAAACTACAGTTGTTCTAGTCTCCTTGTGAATAATATGATTTATTTCTTCAAACTTCTGCATTAAGGAATGAAAAGGAATACCTTAACACTACAAATTCACAAGTATTTTAAAAACTTTAGCTTTTCTGTTCTATGCACAGCATAGTTTGTGAGTTTGTCAGTTTGCTTTCCTTAAAGCCAACTAAATGGCAAGAAATCTTGTCTGATCTTTCTAGTAAACACAACTTCAGACACAGGGACAGTTTTATAGTGTAAATAACAGTCAGGTTAAATTGCCACTATAAAAACTTTCTACTCATGATCAGTGGTTCCTACTTTTCTAGAATGTATTTGCATTTTGACATTGCAAAAGCAGAATATATATTTTTTTTGTTCTTGTTGCTCTTGAATATAAAAAGAACCCAGCCCAACAGCTAAATCAAGATAAAAGACATCAGTATTCTCTTTTCCCTGGGATGTATCAACCATCATTAAGAATGCAGACAGTAAAAAGGCAATTTGGGACTCTGAGAGCAGGTTGCAAAAATAATTTACAGTTGTGTTCACTGTTGGCATAATACTAAATCACATCAAGACTCTTCATTTGTTCAGCCTACATTCAGTATGGTATTAAAACAAGTCTTTCCATTGATATTTTTATTGTTTTTTGCAAATAGGATATTTTCTTCTAGAGGTCTAATGTGCCAATAGAGACAGCTCTGCACAGATACCAATTAGTTACTTACGTTGTAACGATAGACATTACAAATCAGGCACAGTGTGGAATGAAAGCAACTTATTACAGCATTTGTCAGGCAAACTTGCTTCTCCTTCCTTTTCAATTATACACAGGAGCAGTTCTATCAATGCTTATATATTAAATTTACAGCCAGTTTTAATTACTGAAAATCTAGGACAAACACACTGAAGTCTTATGTATTTTACACATTTTTTCTTTCTGGAACATTTTTCAACTGAGTCTTATCTCAAAGTGCTTCATAAACTGAGAGTTAATCAGGAGAGCCACATGTAACAGTTAATACCATTGCCCCTTTCTGTGAGCAATCTGTACTTAAATAAATAGTTTGTCCAGCATCTCAGACTGAACCAGTGGAAAAACCAGAAAACCTTCTCAGATTTTCATAATGACTCAGTTTGGTGTGTACCAAGTAAAGCTACCTTTTGTTCCCTTCAACTATGATCTGACACAGAAGTACTTGTTGGGATATAACTTCAAAATATGATTACCTTTGGTTTATGTTGTGATTCTCTGTTTAGACAAATACTTTCCCTCTTTGCTGGATTCCCCAGTTTCTTCTTCCATAAGCCAGAGACTGTAGCCACTGAGATGTCTTTTCACTGCTGCAGCCCTGCTATGCAAACACTCTCCTATCCCTCAAAATCCAAAAGCCTGTCTGGGTCCTTGTCCTGCCCTTGCCAAGAGTCTGATCTTTATATTGTGAAATATGTACACTAAGCCTCTTTTCTATACTGCTTATTTTCAAGTTCTGTAACTCTGAACTCTTATTTTCAAGATCTGTAGCTCTGTAACTCTGGGTTTCAGACCAGGAACAAACACCCAATCAGTGCAGACCTGAGCCATTTCACCAAGATTTCAAGCTCGTCTTTTAAGACTTCAAAGTAGTTTGATCAGTAAATAACTCTCCCTTCTGAAAAAAGTTAAAAGAATTTCTTGATTAGTAAATTTTAATATTCTTCTTCCTTATGCCTTTGGAAGGTTAATACTCTTAAAAAGGGAAAAAAAAAACCCTAACAAACTTTAGCAAAAATGTTTTAATCTGGACTCCAAAGTATCTCTAATCCTTTGAATTTTCAGGTGCTTCTCTGAAGTGCTCTCAGACGCTGCCTGGGTCACAGGCTGCCCTCTTGGCTTTGAGACCCCCAGCTCTTTTCTCTAGTGTAAGAGCTTGCAGATTACTTCCACATTACTCACCAACCATTGCGACACGCTTTTGTCCTTCAAAGCAAGGTTTTACAGCGTGGTAACAGTGCTAAGAACTCATTTCAACTGAACTGCAAATCTGGAAAGAGGCTATGATGGCTTGTGGCACCCTGTCAAATGCTGTAAATTGTTCTCACAGCACTGTATTTCAAAATTGATGGCACTGGAAACTTATGGGCGGGTATGGTTGGAAGGTAACACCCACAGTGAGAGTGTGGGGTATCAAATCTGCTCTCAATGTGTTCTGAGATCAGAACACATTGGCTCACTTCAAGAGACGGAATATTTTTACTGTCAGGTCTTCAAAACCAGGCTAAATTCCAAATACTATGTGGGTTAATTCCATCTTGTGTATTAGTGACTGATGATATGTGAGAATGGAAGAAATATGAAAGAAGAAACATTTGCTCTCCTGTATTTGTATTGTCTTGACAGGGAAAGTAAAAGGAAGTTTTTGTCTCTCTTAAACCTTACTGATGACTCTGCAACCAAATCTGTGCCATTGTTTTTGTGAACTATTTCTGAAGCTCTGTGGATTTTATTGCAAAAATCCACAGTAAGTGCTTCAAGACAGATGGAATGTAACTATTAAAAACTCTTAGATTAAAAAAAAAGGTAAAAATATTTCCTATTTAATCATGAAGTTGTGAAAACCTATATGATGACTTAATTTATTGCTAAAATGCACTAAATATGTACTAAAAGCATATATATTAAATACTAATAGAAGATGTAGTATGCTTGCTATCATAGTGTTGTGAAATGTATGATGTATAAATTCGTGTATCCAATGTACCCAGTATATTTTTATTTTTCTTCAGCCAAGGGCTATGTGGCAAGCCCTGGTCTCAGGCCTTGCAACATCCCCCTTCCCATAGTATAATTCCAAGATAACATCAGAATTTGCAACAGAAAGGATCTAGCCAGGAAGGGTATGGCTCCTCAACTTGGGATGGGAACAGCAATTCTCAAGGGATCAGCACTTGATATCGATCTGGGAGGACTTGTCAAGAACTTGATGAAATCACCACCAGATGTCCAGTTCCAGAAATCCAGTCAGAGAAACCAAATCCTTCCAGGAAATCCCTTCAAAACCAAATCAGCTAAAGAAAAAGTACATGCATATGTATCTTGGACATGGACTCACAATGGACTTGGCCTCCGGGCAGAAAAACTCCATAAAAACCCCAGCCTCA
>VWYP01002034.1:0-11341 GCA_013400435.1 Pycnonotus jocosus | reverse complement strand
TTTTTTTTTTTTTTCCCCTACTTCATTAGGGTGGGTCAAAGTACTTGCTTGAAACTGTCAAGATAATTTGACTCTGAACTCTTCTCTTGGAAGTGCAGAGATGTATGGAGATGAAGAAAAAAAGAAGAAAATATGAAAAGAATGTTTATCCAAGGCTTGAAAGGAGTGGTGGATGAGTGTAAAGGCTTGGCTATGACAAGAGAAAACTTTAGACAGGTTCAATGGTACATTAGCTTGCTGAGTTCTAGGGAAAACAGCTGGGCCTTATTTTTGCACAGGATAGCAAATACTTATGATGCAAATATCAGAAAGTCCAAGCCCTCCTCAAAGAGCTGCCTAATGGGTGTCAGTTAGGCCTCCAAATCTCTTTTACTGTCCTCTGTATGATGGGGATAGTAACAAGTAAAATAAACTCATGTTTAAACTCCTTAGGAGTCTAACTCCATATGTTAGGCACATTTTAGTTATTCTTTAATCAGAAATCTTATAAGTCTTCTTTTTAGTTCTAGTTTTTAATTCTAGTTTCACTAAAGGGATTTTTTTTCTTCAAATGATTAGAAATTGAATGTTAACAAGCAATAATAGCAGGAAAAAGAACTCATAGATATAGGACACACCTTTCAGGAATATCAATTAGCAGCACTAGGTTCACTGAAATCAGTGTGAATTGAGTCATTGACTTCAAGAGTGCTAAAAGGCCACCAAGGATGTTTTAGATGGAGATATGAAAGGAAACTTGGAGAGATTCTCAGGCAAAGATTTTCCTTTGTAGCAATCTTACTGATTTCCATGGGGATTTCTAACAAGAAGAAATAAAAAGGAACTGCTCAGCCTGGGTCACCTAGAGGATAAGATCATATAATCCATTTAAAACAAATTAAAAATCAGGTATCATCTGATACCTGATCATCTGTGCTTTTTCATTTTGATATGTAAAAGAGAACTTGGAGTCCTAAGAAAACTCAAAACACTGTTAAAATTTACAGACATCAGTTTTTAACACTGTAATAACATTCATTAACTTCTGGAAGCTTCAAAATCTAACATGTGCTCTGTATTGCTATTCAGTTTGTGTTTCTAGTTTCAGGGACCCATCTCCTGACTTTCAAACAAGTATGTTTTCAGCTGGTGTTAAGTCTCTGTACCTCCACAGAGCCACCATGACTGACAGCTATGTAATTCTCAATAGTAAGAAACTAAGCAGATATCTGTATAATCAGTTGACAGGGAAAAAAAAAATCCTGATTATACCATGTTCTACCAATTCAGACCAGCATGTACCTAAAGTTTTGATGTACAGACAACATAAAATGCTGTACAATCAATGAAAAAAAGATCCTGCCATAAGCTTCCCTTCCTGGAAATTGGTGTTTTGAAGAGTTACCTCCTTTATGAAGAGTCTAAATTGTGACTCATTAGCATTGCTAAGGTGAACTCTTAAATGAAATGACAACTGGCTTCTGCAAGAGCCTTCAAATACACACCTGTACATCTTCCTTCTTCAGCCAAACTTGACAAAACAGTAATCATAAACATGACATGGATGGGGTTATAACTATGGAGGTTTAACTATACGCCTGATATAATTAGGCTCAGAAATGCCTACGGAGTGTCCCCCAAAACAGCAAATGCTATGGGGTCACATGGTTGTGAGAGCCTTCACTGTAGTTAAGAACACCCTGGGGCTTGGTGTTCTCAATCTCTATTGACTGGTCTATTTCAGCTTTTCACTGTAAGGATTTTGGAGCTAGAGCCTTTAGTTTTGCTGTTTATATATAAGCATCCAAGGTGCAATCTCATTAATCACAGTGTGGATTCCTGTGACACCTATTTGTGACTACTACTTCCCATGAGGGAGTGGCACCGCAGAAGGTCCCTGAGGTAATTGTAGTTTTCAAGGTCCCAAATTATCTTGAAAGTGTTTTTGTTTGTCTCTCTGTACTTCTGTAAGTCTCCAAAGACTCTGGCATGTATAAGGGAAGTCTTGTTTGTAGTTTTCTGTGCAATAAAAAGTCAGCAAAACACAGATGATGCTTTCAGCTATAGAAATATTTGTTATTCTTTTGCCCAACATATTTTCTTATTTGAAACTATATTCACTTTTTTATATCACATTTCTCTTAGGAGCATGATATTTGGAACTTACTGCCCAAAATTTTAAATTAACCCACCTACGCCTTTAGTTTTGATGAAATGACTGCAGAATGCCTAAAATAAACCTTTTAAATACGTAGTTATTCCAAGTTAACTGGCAAGATCTAATATGAAATAAAAAATTCTGGTGAAGATCAGTCCCAGAGTTTATAAAACCTTAGGAAAAAAAATGTAGAAAGCTCAGGGGCTTAGGATTTGCAAGAGTCATTCTCAGCCCATGCTTTGCCAGCAAATTTAACTTCCCCACATCCACAAGGTGTGGAGAACCTCTCTCTTGATTGCTGTGACAGAACAGCATCTTGCAAACAGCACTTGACCCTTGAGAGGCTCAGAATCAAGTCCTCCTCCGGGTATCTCTGGAAGTGGTTAGATTCAGTGAGGAGAGTGAACCCTCAGCCTTCACTTTCCCACAGAGCATGATCTGGAGCAGCTGAGAGGAGCACACAGTGTTCTGCATAGATCTTCAAACTCTGAGCTATCGGATACTCTATGGAAAGCATAGAGAGAGGAAGGAGCATATTTCTGAGACACTGAAGCACTTTTGTGGAATGGACCCTCTAAGAACACCTGGGCATTGCTGTTATTATACCCAGATGTTGATAATGGAGAAAAGCCATATGTACAGTAAAAATATTTGTATCATAACACCCAATACAAGAGCCTACAAGTTCCATTAACATAAGAGAAAAACCTTTCTCTTGAGAGTTGATAGAGTGCTTGACTTGCATAATCACCTTGTTCATGTTTTCCTCTGCAACCAAACTAACAAGATTTTGTAGATATAAAAATTATATATACAGACATGAAATTCTTTACCTAACTTTATCAGATAAATACACAGAGGCATTTAGAAAAAGACTGTAGACAAACAAACAACAGATATATAGAGATATTCTATAGATGATTGAGTAGAATGAAAGGTAAAAATTATTACAGAAGTGTTTGGACATCTTAAAACAACAAACAGTTCAATATAATTTATTTAGTCAGGGTAGACTAAAATTCACTAGAATAATAACAGAACCATTTGTCTTAGCAAGTATCTTGTTATTGGTGATCAATAATGTAGCTGAGATGACTGATGGCTTTGTTTTCCTGTGGTGCCTCAGCCAGACTAAATTATTTATTTGACATGCTGCCTCTTGGCAAATGCTAGGAAACAGTGATAAGAAATTTGCATTCCTTTGTATATATCTCTGAATGAATATGAGCTATTCCTCAAACTTTTGGTGAATGACATATGGCTATAGTTTGAGGGACAGTTTTGCTGACCAGACATGCTTTTGTCTCCTGGCATGAATAGCAATGTAGAATTCATCAGAATGAAAACCAAGAGGCTACTTTTTGTTGTTGTTGTTGTGCATAGCAGAGGAGAAAATCATGGCATTTTCAGAATATCCAGAATTTGGATGTCTCTGAAAACTCAAGAACCTGCCTCAGGTTGCCAGGATCTTTATGTTAGAGACAATTTTAATTACCTTGAGACTGTAAAATGTAAAATAATAAAAGAACATAAAAACTTATTAGTAGGATAGAGAAAAAAGTCTTCTAAGCTCACTAAGCTCATTATTATTGCCCCTTACAGTGGTCAATGGGGGAAGATGAGTTAAAGATTGAATATAAGAGTATAGCCAGTTCAGAACAGTATTTGCCCTTCTGTATCTTGCCATTTTTGTGTCATCTGTTCTCCACACTAAAGAGGTCTTTTATTAAATATATGCAAGCCTTTCAATAATTCCAGGCATTCTTTCTCTGCTCTGTGCTGCTGTGTGCTACATTCTGTTCAAGATATGATGATCAAAACTGCACTCAAGGTATGTGTGGAAAAGGATTTACACATGGTTAAACAATATTAATTTTTCCTCTCTATGTTTTCTTAATACATAAGTCACAATATTATTTTTTGTCTTTTTATATTTGATCCTATTTCACAGCTTATTTTAAACTCTTGCCGGGCATGATGCTGGTACTTTCAGACACCTATCTGCAATAATTCCAGTGTCCCTTCCCTAAGTGTTAAGAGAAACAATAGTTTAGAAACAGTCATTGTGCATAGTTTTCTCCTCACACATTACTTTGGGTTTTTTTTAAATTTAATTTAATTTGCTGTGTTATAAGCCAGTTGCTTAGTATCATAAGGCCCTTCTACAAAACTTAACTGTCTGGCCTAGTGTGCTGGTAGCAGCCTGGAAAACATGCTCCTGGTACTATGGTGCTGCATGGCAGCCCTCAAGTCCTCCAGCAGCCACAGCTGTGGCTGGGCTTGGCATTTGTTTGACTCTGCCAGGATACCTACGGCTCAGTGCTGGAGGATGCCAGAGGGGTTTTGCTCTTTTGTAATTCACAACTGGGGACCACCACATTGACTTTCCACTGCAATTAGGAACCAATTTTGATGCTCATGTCTGGCTCATGAGCAGTTTTGTAATACATAGCTTCCAATATCTTTGGTCTTGAGATCTGTAGTGCAGAAAGATGAATCTCTTGAGTGCTGGAAAAAACTCTGTTCTATCTTGCTATGAATCCTACATAGCAGCTAACAGCACTCTGAAACTTTTGTTTATTGTACCTATTCAAAGAAAATTAGTCTGCTTTGAAGAGGTAAGGCAGAATGGATGATTACTAATGCTGCTGAAAACCATTAGTTCTCATTTGCTTAACACCATTTCCAAATGCACAGCTCTAAAACTTTTCACAGGACCTTTAAAATATAATCAGTTTTCCTTGGCTATTTCCTAATAATTCAAACTGAGTGCAGAACCTGACACGCAATCAGGCTAATACAGGTCGATATCCATTTTCTTTCAGTTAAATAGGAATTTTAACACAGTGGTACCAGCTGTGGAATCACAAACAGCTACTGTATATCTGTCTGTCTGTTTGCTGAACAGGCAGGGTGGGGACTGACTCTGCTGCCCTTAGTCATGCTGAATGAAACCCATCACTGTAACTCACTAGGTAAAGCAAAGCATATCACCACTCATTAAGACTAAACAAAGTTTGGGAATCATTCAACCTCAACCATATCTATGGGGGGTACCCATACGTCTCTGATGGTCCAGCACTCGGAGAAATGACTTATTAATTAGTGAGACAGCTCTTTGGGTGTGTTTTGTAAAGCAAAAGGCTTAATAAGAAGAAAAATAACACACTGTTACATAAAGCCGAACACAGCAGTGAGACAAGTCTGACTGCCTGTTAGAACATCCCAAAAAGCCACTGGAGTTCTTTGTCCTCTGTCTTTTCTACTTAATGGTCAGAGATGGTTCCACTGGCAACCTGCCAATCATGACAGGTGCAGGTCTTGACAGACAGAGACAGGGTCCAACAGGTACTGGTTCGCTGGCACTGGGCCAATGGCTATCCGAACCTTACAGAAGTTTCTGGGTTTACTACCTTATAAGAAATCAAACCTTTCCCTATATGGACACACTTGCTCAGTGTAAAAAATGCATCCCTACACATATCTTTTTAATTTACATTTCATTCACAAATACTTAAATGTTTTACAAATTTGGTGTGACCTCACTTGGGAAAGTGGAGAGGAGAAGATATTCTTCTCTAACTGGAAGAGTTAAAAATACAGCTTGTAAGATCAAAACCAAGCCCTACATAAAATACCCACAAAAAATCCTGTAAAAATATTGCCCACTTGTCTGTAAGAAGGATCTTCCACTCTGTTTTTAGCAACACACAGTAATGGAAGTTGATGGCTGGAATCTGCAAAACAATTCTGCACCCAGCTGAAATTGCCACAAAAGCTTAAGATGCCATGAGGGAAGGAACTGTCAGAAGCTTGCCTAAAGACCACAGCTAGATATTTGTGAATAGAACTGCGAGATGTCCAGAACTTAATTTTACATGTCATCCAAAAAATGCCAGTCCCCCCAGATGACATAGGAAATTATTCATGCATAAACTTAATTACCCATATGACATTTATCACAAACTTCTGTCTGCATTGGCTGGTTATGATAGCCTGAATTCTGAGGTTTTAATGTTGCTATGATGCAGTCATTTAGACAAATTAGGGACAGATAAAATTAATAATTGCTTCATTTTTTTTACAACTAAGATAGTTTTTGCTTTGGTAACTGTTTTCAAGGCTGAGTGATTGAGATTTTGCTGATGCATCACTCCACAGAGGTGTAATAGTCTACCTGAAAATAACCGACTTAATTCTGCTGGATCATGATTTACAGAACATGGCTAAAATTATTAAATTAATTTTTTTCTAGATCTCAAAGTATCATTTGCTTGTGTTTGGAAAGAAGATGAGTGCAAGTGACCAAAAAGGAGGAAAAGTTGCATGGCAGACAAAATTATTGAGATGGATGGTGGACTACATAAAATACTGCTATATAAAACTCTTACAAACAGCTGCACAGACAACAAGAAATCCAAAAAAAAATGGAACTGGGAGAGGATTTCCATCCAATAAGGATGTGCTTTATTGTCATACTCCCCTGGCTCCTTTCCATTCTATTTCACTGCAGGTGGGTGAAGGAGCTATGGCAGAGTTGCATATAAGGAAATAGTTGACTGTGAACGCATAGATAGCTTCAGGCTCTGGAGATATTAAGTCAACACCTATGAAAATCCTGTGGGATTGCTCAACCTGTAGTTGACTAGAAGAGAGTGGTATCTAATCCAAGAGCTATGAACCCTGGTATAACTAGCATGGGCAAACCCTTAGTTGCCATGATTTCCAAGGCATGCATGTGAGGGACATTATTTACCATGGGTGAGAATACTAGGACTTGACCCTTAAACATATACGGTACATACTCATAGTGTATTATTCTACTAAGGTAGATTCTGCATTTTTTCATATCCTTAATTATGTTCGTTTGTTGTTTGAAAACAAACAAGGTCTTGCTTAGAGGAATTTTTCTTCCTTCTTTCTCTCTTCCTTCCATGCTGTTATAATTCAAACCCTTTTTCTGCCAGTCTCTGTATTAAACTGAGCTCTTGTACTAGGCTCAATACAATTTGCCCAGAGAATGAGACTGACTGTCACTTATGGTTTGGGTCATCTGAAGGATAACATCTATTGGAAGAACTGTGTGAATTTTACCTATGGAAATAGTGAGGGGAAAAATTTAAAAGGGTTTAATTAATTTGCATCCCTAAAGGTGAAGAGTTAGGCACTGTTGAGAATTAGAGAGTTAATGTGACTGTGAAAGCTACATGGGATGATTTGGTGTGTCATATTGAATTATGGCGGCCTATATCCATGTCAAACAATGTATCTCTAAGGATAAGGTGTTGAAAGTCAAGGACAATTTCTAGAGGTATCACCAATATCCCCGAAGTTCCCACTTCAGTGTGGGTATTAAATAAATATTAAATATTCCAAGCAGAAATGCAGCTGAGGAGGAACAATTTGGAACCAAAATGTACAAGGGCACTGAAACCACAGAAAACTTCTGCAAATTGTAAGGGGAGAGATAGTGGAGACACCGCCACCACATGTTTTTAATGGTTTAAAAACTTTTACAATTACATCATTGCTTCATTTGCATTGCACATAAGATGGAAGATGAATGCATCAGCATCAGTGACTGTGACAAATCTTTACAACCAGGCACAGCCTCTTGCAAAGAATTTCATGCTGTTGAAAATTCTGAAATTTATATATAGAGGAGTTCATGCCCTCCCAGAGATAATCGTGGAGCCACAGGCTGCTTTACGCAGACAATTTTCTGAGGACAGGCACAACTAAAGATCTCATCTCAGCTGAACAATGAACTTAAAAAAACTATCTACAGAAAATTCTGTTTGCAGAAAAGAGCAACAAATTATTCTTAACGCAATGATGTGTGTCTGATGGATTGCTAAGGATCTAATAACTGTCCCATCTATCCTGATAAATGCCTAACCAGAACTCCTCCTTCCTGACCTCTGAAAACAGCCCATTTTTTGTGTTACTACCATCTCCAGCAAGACCCATTATTCACCTGCTTGAACACTGTATAGGCTGGCAATGTTGAACAGTTCATTAATACTTCTAGTATTGCATTTACATTGGGCACAGATAACCTGAGAACCCAGTGTTTTGCAAGAGATCAGTAGACAATCTGGATCGGGCTGCAGGGTGCTAAAGGATGTGCTCTGGTTGCAACAGGAGAAAAAGTAATAATCCTGTCCATCAACAGCACAGGTAATAGTGCAAATGCAAAGCCGAGGAAAGGAATTCTCCTTGATTTTAGCAAGTCCATACAATATATACAAATATTTGATAGGACCCACTGGTAGAGCTGCAAGCTGCATCAGAGTTTACTTCAGCATGAAAGAATAAGCAACAAAATAATATGGTGATAAGGGTGTGAAAAAGGTGCTTAAACCTTATCTTAATGTTTTTTTCAACTGTTTTGCAGCTGTTTTTTTACTGGCAGCTGTCTTGCAATCTCTGCTATGACCCTACTCCAGGAGGACAGGTAGGGTATAGACAAGTGTCCCTGTGCTGTGCTCTGAGCTCAGCATCTTAAATTCACTGAATCTGCAGTAATCGTCAGTAGAGAAAGCTTTAGTATTCCTCACAATATCATATCTAATCTAATGTAAGAGGTAACTACGTTATTTGCCTAAATAACTGATTCTTTTTAAATACTGCACAGCTGGACTAATATTCAGTGCCTGCGACTTCTCCTTGTGTTCTGGCTTAAAAACAAATTTCTTTGTTACCTCTTTAAAAATTGTCTTCTGAATTTTCAATAGTTTTTTTTTGTTTGTTTGTTTGTTTGTTTGTTTTTTTTGTGGATCTGTAACAAAAAATAACTAGAAGCACTGGAATTGCCTCCTTTGCACAGCTCATTGCATCAGAATTTTCTTTTACTCTTTGCCTTGCCACTACAATTTTGTTTGTCATCTCATGCATGAAATGGGCACTTTGTATCTATTATTTTATTTTTGTTCTTTGAGTTATTTTAGTTTTCACTGTGCCTTTGGCCTGTTTACACAGATGGAAAAATCCCCAGCATCTATTTTTAATCATTTTATTAAAGTTGCTGATATGATTAACGTGTCTAAGTTTGGACCAGGCATATTCTGAAGTCAGAAATAGGTTATTCAGACACTTAGTTCAGATACTGGATTGTCTGTACCTGTACAGCTCCATTTGCTTTAAAGGGGTAGCAGTGGTGACACTTGAGCTCTTAAAATAGTCCAAGGCCCTTCTACCATGCACACGATGCAGACTTGGAGGTGGAGAATAAAACAGTAGAACCTGGATGTAAGCAAAGTAAATTTATCAGAATTATTGTTCTTTAGTTCTCATTTTTTTGTAGAATATCAGAGACAATTATACTGTTTACAAAAGTAAAAGTTTGTTAAAATCTGGTTAAGGGAAAGGATCAAGAGAGTCACCACCTCTCTGATATTTTAGCAAGCTGTACTCCTGCCCTGAACAGTTCTAGTGCTCAGGTATTGTTGGGTCCGTGACATCAGCCAGTGCATTTCATTTTTTGCCAGAGAACTCAGCCTCTGTCATTTCACTCTGAGACACTGAGAGCCTACATTTGTGTGATATTGTGCTGAGGTTTAAAAAGAGCAGCTGCTAGATGAAGTGGCTAAAAGTGATCTCAGAAAGAGCATTCATTTGGGTCATTACACTGTGACAAGGCACTGTGGGTCAAACCAATGCCCTCAAAGGTGAAAAACAAATGGATTAGTCTAGTGCCCTTTGCATCCATAACCATCGTACCAGATGTCAGCAGCTCTACATTTAAGCTGAAGCATGTTGGATACAGTTTCTTCCAGTTCCTGGAATGACATACAGTGTCTCCTCTAGCAGTTTTTAAGAAAAGCTCTTGGGACTCAGAGCATTTTTTTCTTTTCAGTCGATTTCCTTATAAAGCAGGGAACATTCCTCCTGCATATTTCAAATCAATACCAAGGCAGCAGGGCGATCTGCATACAAATCGACTCGCAAATTTACACCCTGTCTGACTCTGCCAACAGGATTAAAAATCGTTCATGAAACAACAGCTCCCTGTAATCACATCCAGGCAGATTTCAATAATAACTCAGGCATATAAAAGCCTCTTGGTTTCATATGTATTAAAAATAGTTTCTTCTCATTTTCTACCTCTTCCTTGGATAGTAGCTTCCCATTTTCTTGAAAGCTTTCTGCTCTGAGTTTTATCATCCATTCTCCAAAACCCCCATCTACTTAATGTCTGGAAAGATTTTTCCTATTAACCAAAATAAAAGGTGATTGTTTATATCCCAATGTGATAGCAGACAGAATTTGGAAAAAAAACCTGAGTCATCATCACTTCACCACAGACCGCAGCCACTATTGCCAAATTGTCACTAAATTTTGATGTACAATGAGCCTGGTAGTTATAATTCTACTCTCCATGGACAGTTGTCTACTTCAGAAAAGCCACCAGTATCCTATTTAACACCTTATGAACAATATTCAATCTTTAGTAGGCAAAGCAGTTACACTTCCTCACTGGGCTAATTTGATTTCTGCTTTAGATTATGATGTGACTGTGTAATTAAATGTGGTGCCTGCTGTCTATTATTACACTGCATTTTTTTCTGGTTCACAGATTCATTTTTATACTGTGTCATTTTCAGTTATTGTGGAAATAGAACAGAGAAAAGGGGTTTTTCTGTAAATTTAAACAATACATAAATGAAAAAAACCCATAGTTCATCCTGCAGTTCCTTTTGTCCAGGAGAGCTGAGACAGAAGTCAGGAGCTGTGAACAATTTTTGTCTTTCGGTGACAGGGCGGTGAAAGACCGATTCCAGTCAGAGTTCTTGATCGCCTCATGGGGACGATCTGTCACCATTTGTCAGGGGTGATTCCTGCATTCACAGCCTTAGAAAGAGTAGTTACTGACTGCAGGTATAATAGGATGCATGAGTTTGGAGGGCAAAGCAAGGTTTTCGGCAAACATAGTTAATAATCAGTGCAGAATGAATTCAGTCTGAAGAGCCTGAAATCTACTCGTGTCTTTTTAGTTACTTAACCATTTCAGCACTCAGAGCACAGATCTGAAACTCAGCTCAAAGTGAAATGATATAAAAAGCTACAGCATATTAATTTTTGACACATTACTTTCTTTTATACAAACATAGTAATTAATTAAGCAATCTGGAAAGGCATCGTTTGTAATAATTTTTCTTTTTTATTATTAGGGGTGCAACAAATTGGCAATCCCAGGAGCAA